>RJWH01003262.1:0-131787 GCA_004363575.1 Solenodon paradoxus | reverse complement strand
CTGTGGGGCTATCTCTGGCATGTGGGGTTGTCTCTGGCACTGAGGTGGTCTGTCTCTGGCACTGAGGGGGTTATGGGCATTTCTGGCACTGGGATGGTTAAAGCAGCATGTGTTTTGGGCAGGATATATAGAGCAGGGCTTACAGAGGCACCAAATTTGGTTTTCACCTAAGGTGCCAAAATTCCTTGTACTGGCCCTGGCCCACGGTATGAAGTCCCGCTGGACCACATGTCATTACTATGCCATCTGCCATCTACATCTATAGCACTTAACTGTTGCTGCCTGGCTGCTCTGCTCCTGCTCGGATTGCTCTGCCTCCTTGCTCCCCTGAGTCACCTGCTTGCAACCCCTTCCTGTGTCTTCCATGCCAGTGTCCCATTTTGTCTCATGGTCTCATGGAAATATGGTCAGTCTCGTCCTGTTTTAAAATGACCTCTTTTATGGAAGGATGAAGTGGACAACTCCAGACCCCTGCTATCATCTCCAGATCTTTGGAATTCCATTCATTCTGTCACTGGTTCATTCAAACAATTATTTTGAGGGCATGCCCTGCTGTCAGGTGCCAAGTGCTGCTCCCCGCCCTCCAAGCAGAAATGTGGCTGGAAAGTGCGGCCTTCCTGCCGGTCTCCCTGAACGGCCAGGAAGCATGTTGTGGTAGAAGGGGCTTTAGACAGAAGATTGGAACCTGTTTCTGTTTCTGGCTCTACCAACAGACGGTGCCTGGTGTGAGGCAGGGCCCTTCTCCGAGTCGTGAGCCCGTCCTCTGAAATAACGGTGCTGTCAGCTGTCCTCCAAGCACCCCACCAGGTTTTTCTGGGACGAGAGAGTCGCCACAGCGGAGGGCGCTGCAGGCAGGGAGCGCCAGCGCCGCGCCGCACTGACGTGCACTCTCCTCTTCGCGTGCCAGACGGCGGGGCCCAGAACGCCAGCCGCGAGCCGGTTTCTCCACAGACTTCTGGCTCCTGCCCATCAGCCTCAGAGGGAGCTCAGTCCCCAGGGGAGAAGATCTCATGATTCAAATCAGATGCTGCTGCTAACCCGGCAAGACCTCTGTCCAAGGCAAGAGTGCAGGCGGGGGGCGGGCCGTCGCATCCACAGGGACGAGAGCTCCACGTTCTCCCGAGTCAGCAAAGCCCCGGGGGCGTCGAAGCTGTCGTTTTCAAGTGTTTCCTCATCTGCAGGCAGCAGCCTGTGTCACACGAGGCCAGTCGCCTCCGCCTGCGTGGACGCCCATGTGTGCAGCCACGCGTGCAGAATACACGCGTGCACACACGCCTGTATGCACACCCATCCTACGTGTGGACACACAGAGCATGCAGCTCACCTAGAGTCGCGTGTGCATACACACGTAATACATGCATGCTCATCCGTGTGCATGTCCATGCGTGAAAGGGTCCTGAAAACGCTGCACACATGCACACAGGAACACACACGATCCTGAACACGCGGCCGTGCACCCGTGCAGGCGCACACACGTGCCGGTGCACACACTCACCCCGGTGTGCCCGCATCTGCACACGAGGGCAGAGCGCGGCCGGAGGCGCCCCGATGCAGACTGGCGTCGGCAAGGCCACCCCGGCAGCCCGGACAGAAGCGCAGTCGGACCTTTGTGCTCGGACTTGCCTTTTCACTAATATATGAAAAAAATAAAGCTTGCCCAGGAGCTACTGACTGAAAATACCCCTGAGTGAAGGTGTCCGACTTCATCAGTATGAAGAAGAGCCCGGAATATCGACGGCCTCTGTGGAAAGGATTTAAAACCTGTCTGGACACCTCATGGCACCAACCAGCACCCTGATGGGGACAAGCGGGGCTGGAGCGATGACACGGCCCTAAAATCCACTGGGAGGCCGGGCCTGGCCGAGAGGCTGTTTTCTGCCTCCAACACACGCAGCCGTCGGTGACAAACCCACCTGGAACCTCACAGAACGCTCTGATCCCAAATATGTCCTGACGGCCGCAGCGGCGCCTGGGACAGAAACGGCGGGCAGGCGACACGCTGCCGTGGCTGAGACAGTCAGCTGTGCCCTCTCCAGAGACCCACGCTGCCCGGCATGAAGACCGGCCTCGCCCTGAGGACCCGGCGGGAGGCGTGGCGTGTCAGGAGAGTGCGGTGCACACCGTGGGGACAGAACATGACCCGGCCGTGACAAGGACACCATCGCTGACGTTCGACGGGCCTCCCTGCATTCCACCGCCCATCTCATCTCGTCTCCACCACGGCTGTAGAAGGCGGGTTTTCACAGCTGAAAACCTAAGTGCTTGGCCCAGACGGGCTTCCACTAGGAGTCGGGGGAGCGTGACTCCGGTCGGCCTCGCAGGCACAGCCCCCGTTGTTGAGCTTCTTGTGGAGACAGGCAGCCTGTGTCCCCGCACCGTCCGCACACCCCTCGCCTGTCTGGGCCCGGTCGAAGGTTGCCGCAATAAAGCCAGGCTGTCGCAAAAAGATGGACTACACCTTCTGGGTTTCCCAGCGCAAACAAGAATGACGTCTACGCCACACTCAGCTCAGTGTGCACGACCTCTGCTGTGAGGAAGCAAGGACCAGACACCAGGGAAACGTGACACAGATGCGAACGAGCACAATTGCTGGAGAAAAGGTCCCAGCAGGATGCTCCACCAGTCTTCACTTTGTCAAAGCGGCGGTGCCGGCAGGTGCAGAGAGGAGCTCCTCACAGCCGCGTCGAGCAGTCTCCTCCACTCACGTGCCCCTGGTGGGCCCGAGAGAGGGTCCGCCCTTCCTGTCTGCCCCATAGCACCTGTCAGCAGCTTGCACGTCTCTCTGCAACACAGACTCGAGTGAGACGTCAGGAGAGAGGACGGGCCCTGGAGGGTCACTGGAGCAGCAGCAGGGTTTTCTGTCTCCTGACTGTGTAGTCGTGATGGGCTGAGCGTTTGTGTCCCCACATGACAGTCACGTGGGGAAGCTCCCCCGCGATGTGATGGCACCTGGAGGTGGGTCCTTTGGGGGTGATCAGTGTGGACCGAGGCTTGAGAGTGAGTTCCCGTGATGGGCCTGATGTTCTCACAGATGAGCAGGAGACACCAGAGACTGTCCTGTGCGGACACCGGGAGGAGGTGACATCGGCGGCGGCAGGAGGACCCTCAC
Source organism: Solenodon paradoxus (assembly GCA_004363575.1). NCBI lineage: Eukaryota > Metazoa > Chordata > Mammalia > Eulipotyphla > Solenodontidae > Solenodon > Solenodon paradoxus. The sequence continues at coordinate 128,678 of RJWH01003262.1, read as the reverse complement.
CAAGAACCCGCCAGCAACTTGGTGCTGGACTCGCAGCCCCGAGCTGCGGGAGGAAGAGAGCCTCCAGCGTGCGGTGCTGAGCGGGGCGGCCGGGCGACGGAGAAAGCAGTCGAGGGCCGTGGAAAGCAGCCTGCTTACGCCAGGCCGTCTCAGAGGAGCCCACACTAACAGACGAGCTCGTAATTTAAAAGACCGCGCCCTGCTTCTGATTTCTATTCCTTTACACAGTTGCGGACATCCTGCCATGGTTTCTGCAAAGAGCCAGGGAGTCGGTGTTCGAGGCGTGGCCGGAGCTGTGCAGAGTTGGGCTGGGGGCCGCAGGCTGTGTCTGGCCATCCTGGATATAACGGAACAGTTTCCGGAAGAAATCCATCGCGTCTCAAAGACCTGCTTTTGTTTGCTGGGAGACACCCAGACAACAACATTTTGCAGGAGCTGCATTTAGGTGTCAGCTTATCACAAATAATTAGGTGCCCCAGTGACTAAGTTCCTGGTTAGTTTCTTAGCCTGCAGAGTCCCTGACAAAGCCGCCCGTCGCCGTGAGGAAGTGACCAGCGCGCACTTCGGGGTCCCTCTAAGGGCGACAGTGACTTCTCAGGGCAGCTCCACCCCAGAGCGGTTCTACCTAATCTGCAGAGTCACCAAGCCACTGGAAACTCACAGCAGTTTCCTTTTCTAAAAAGAGATGCCAGAAAAAAGGGCCCCAGAGTGCAGACGCCTTTGCGCTGCCAGCTGAGATCTGAAAGTCAGTCTGCTGGCGGGAGCCTCCACTGTGGCTACAGGACCATTTCAGCCCCGTTCCCCCCGCCCCGGACCCCTTCCCTGCATTTCTGCAGCTCTAAACATTTTCTTTTTTCGTGGGTCAAAGAACCACTTTCCCACCTGTGCATGTGAGACACATGCCGGCCACGGTGGGCCCCCCGAATTTCCCCCGTGGAGGCTGTCGTTGGAGGAGGCATTTCACTGTAGGAAGCCCGTGGTCCTGCGACAACTCTCAGAGGGGCCGCTCTGCCCGCAAGTTCACAGCTGGGATTGTGACCCCAGAGGCCTCCAAAGTCACGCCTCTGGAGTCACGGCCGAGACGCGACCCAAACTTGAATCATTCACCCTCATCTGCTCCTTCCACCCGTTCTTTCTCTCCTGCCCACAGCTCACTCGTCACAGCCCCTCGGTCGCCCATCACCCGCACGCTTGGAGCCCCAGCCGGGTTTCTCGGGGCCTCGCTTCCTGGGCGAGAGGTCCCTCCTCCCTCCCTGAGCAGCGGTGGCTGAAGGGACTGAAGGGACAGACGGGAGGATCCCGGGCTGCCCTCCCAAGTACAATCAGAGACAGGATGCAGGGTGGGGCGGCGGGGCCTGGCGGAGGCGGCCCACCACCTATGTCAACAGAGAGGCGCCGCCGGAGCCTGGCCGCTGCCGCCCGGGACGGGAGCTGCCCACAGAGCCGCTGAGTCTAGACTCCAGATGTGCGCGCTCCGTCAGCAGGCCAGGCCGTCCCGCGGGCAGCACTCGCCAGATGACAGCAGGCTGGGGACAGCGCGATGACAGAGAGCGAAATAGCAGCTGAGGAGCCAAGTAAGCACTACGCTCTCGGCTCCTGGGAGAGGTAAGCACACGTACACTCGTACCTGCACACACTCACACACACTCACAGGCATGCATTGCTTAACACTCCTTCTCTGCACAATACACATCCTTGCACACCCCCTCTCTGCACACACACTCGCATGCATGTGCTCACACACCCCCTCTCTGCACACACACTCACATGCATGTGCTCACACACTCCCTCTCGGCACACACACACATGTGCTCACACAGCTCTGCACACGCTCACATGCATGTGCTCACACACCCTCCCTGCACACACTCTCATGCATGTGCTCACACACCCTCCCTGAACACACTCACATGCATGTGCTCACACACCCTCCCTGCACACACTCTCATGCATGTGTTCACACACTCCCTCTCGGCACACACACACATGTGCTCACACAGCTCTGCACACATTCACATGCATGTGCTCACACACCCTCCCTGCACACACATGCTCATACACTCCCTTTCCGAACACACGTGTGCTTGCACACTCACTCTCTGCACACACTCACATGTGTGCACTGCTCACACATGTGCAGACATGTACATGCACACAATCGCATGAATACATCACGCTCAGGTGTGTACACTCACACTCGGGCGCACATGCTCACGGTTTCACAGACTTCTTTAAGGAGCCGCAGGTGACACGCTTCCTCACATCTCTGTGGAAATAGACTCACAATGAATGGAAGCCTGTTTAGGTCAACCAGACATTTCAAACGAGTGACTTTGGGGGCACAGAGCTGAACGCAATTTATCAGCTGATTTTCAGGCTTTTGAGGAATTGAGAGCTGAGAAAAAATAGTAAATTTTTTAAGTTAGAACACAGGGCAATGAAGAACTGATTTACTCTGAGGAACGAACATTTCAGGACGTTTTAGAGCACCAGTCTAGCCTACATAAGAAAAACCGCAGCTGGGTCTGCCGGGGCCTTTCCCTGGTCCAGGCCCGTTCGTGGTCCCCTCACCGCCTGCCTTCCTGCAGCATGAGGCCTCGAGTTATTCCAGGGAGAAACATGGGTTTTCAATCAGTCCAGAGCTGCAGTGTGTCTTTGCTCAAAATCGACTAGCACCTGGTGGGCTTGAGGTTTCACTTCCTCGTGAAATGACATCGGTCACAGGTCAGAGAGTTCTGAAGATGAGCGCAATGCTGGGACTTTCAGAAACTGCCTGGGTCCTCGGGACCCCAGGAGACATGTCAATAACTGCACTCTCACTTTCACTTCAGTGTGACTTGCTTCTAGATAGGATGAGATTTTGTTTGGGGGTGGCCAGGAGGTAGAAATAGACCAAAAACTGGACATTAAATCAGTCCCAGGATGAAAAGGCACAACCAGGGAAGGAAATTCACTTATCATGAACAATTACTTCCCAGACACTTTGCTTATTTCATTATCCTCTGCAAACTTCACAGCAGTCCTATGTGCTACATATTTATACAATAAATAATTTCATACAGCCCCAGAGATGACCTGTGTCACACTTGAGACTTGGCCTGTCCTTCCAGATTCCAGATAGAAATCTAGTCAATTCCAGGGAAAGACTGGAGTCTAATGAGGGAGTCATTACTGACCACTCCATCTTCTGGTTAAATACAGCACCGTTTTATTTCTAAGATGCGCGCCTATAATTTGATGTGTCCATAATTCAGTGTGAATTCTTTCTTCTCATTCATTTTCAGATCAAAATGGAAATGTCCTCCCCAGATTTGCTTGAATGAAAAATTCACAAATATATAGCATTTCAGCTCAAAACACAGGAAACAAACAGCTACTAGTTGATGCTGTACAACCATAGGCCTTAGACCAAAGATTTAAATTTTATTATTTCATGTATTGTAAATGTTATAAATTGCAATTTACATGCTCTTGCTTATTGTTATTTATATTTCACTTTCTTTGGATTCTCAGAGAAATGAGTACTTGCACCACTTTTTCTTCAGCTGCGAAAGAGAAGGTTTAAGCAGCGCAAGCAGATATGACAGAACCAGGAGTCTGATAAGTTATGTGCGAGGCCTTTGTCTCTGCTTTCCTCTCCCTTGTCAGAGACCCAGCTCACTCACAGCGTCAACCATCCCTGCTATGGATTCGGTATTTGCGGTCATCCTTCTGGCTCTAGGGCTGGGGGACACCCCCAGGGACCTGCTGGTGCTGGGCCCCAGGAGGGCAGTGCGCTGCTGACCTCCGCTCCTGCTCCCCCTCCTCTCACGCCCAAGACTCTCACTGCCTTTGGGGTTGGTGTCCAGGTCCCACACTCTGCTTTCCTTGTCACCAGCTGGACCCCAGCGCTCTGGTCACTGCCCCGTCCTCCTGGGCCGTCCTGAGTACTTTGCATGCTGCTGGATCAGCCCCGCCTCCCGCCTCCCCTTCACTGCAGGTCTCCCCAGCTGAGTCGCCCATTGTTCCCGGTGCCAAGGAAACTCCTGGGTCTGCTCGGAGTGGGGTCTTCCTGCCGCAGCCGCGTCCGTTCTCCTGGCCCCATCTCTAGACAGACGGCAGACACCACCCTCCACATCTGCACCTGTAGGGCTTTGCTGGCACAGGGACATGGCCCTTCTGTCCTCTGCCTGCAGTGCCCTTCCCTGCACCTCGGCAGAGGGACCCTCAGCTCACAGCCAAGCGTCTCCCTACTTGGGGAGCATTCTCCGGCGCTCCGCCAGGTGGGAGGCACCAGATCCCGCAGTGCCCTGCAGTGTCCTCCTGGCCACAGCCCCGTGACGTCCCCTCTCCATAGCCAGCATCACAAGGGCAGGGACTCCCACTGAGGCCGCCATCTGGTAGCGCAGGCCACCAAACATGAAAAGGGCTCCCCAAGGGGGAGGAAGGAGGATGGTGGAGGAGGAGGAGGACTGATAGCTCCTTTGGTCCACAGCAGCAGAGCGTGTGGCTTCCCTGGGCAGCTGAATCAGGGTCAGCGGCATGAGCCCGAGCTGTTTGTCATGCTGCCTGTCACCCTGGAGGCACAGAGCCCCAGAGGCACAGCTCCCGTCCCCACTAGGTGACCCACCCTGGGGACCCTCATGGCGTGCCACCTCTCGGACCTCGGGAAGGGCCACTTCTGGTCCTTTAAAGGGACAGCCTGAGTACACCAGCCCTGCCTGGCTCATCTCCGTCTTGACAGATTCAAGATACAAAGTCGACCGACAAGTAAGGTCATTGTGTTCACAGAGGCTGAGGGTGGATGGGGGCGCCGTGTGCACGTGAGGGGAGCGGGGACCTGGGGGTCTGCTAATCACAGGGTTTGACATGGCACCACCACCCTCTTCCAGGTGGACTCACAGCTGAGTCTGGACCCCTGGACCCACCCTGTGGGGCTGGGAGGGGCTGAGTGAATTCAGCCTCCATGCCCTTGCTTCCCAGCAGGTGACAAAGGATAGCAGCCATGCCTCACAGGTGTCCAGGGTTAGCCAGCTTCCAGGGTGGCCTTGAAAAATCAGATGACTTGCTACACACAGCCCCTGGGACACAGAAGCATTGAGTAAGAGATAAGTCACTCCTGGCTTTCCGTGGCTGGGGCCAGTGGACATGGGGACTGAGATCCCATCTCTCCCAGAATGCCGAGAACATATGGTCTCCAAAATTAGAGGCGCACCATCCAGGGAGCACGTCTTGCCGGGGAAAAATCCCCTTGGAAACAAGAAGTAAAAGGGACGGCTGCTTTCATTTTTTTTTTTTTTTTTAGCATGCACATGAAATTTAGGCCCCGGAGCCACATATTTCATTAAGGAAAGGTCCTGCTTTCTGTAATAGAAGCTTTATTTGAGGGGGGAGTAGATCAGTTTATAAGCTCTGAGGACTAACCAGAGCGAGTGTGACTGAAACAGAAGAGGTTTGACGGCCCACCTGGCCAGCTCTGCTTTGTTTTAGGGCAGGTTATCTCCTCCCAGACCCAAGTGAGTGACATTCCCATCGAAAGCGCCCCCGCTTCCCACCACCTTCCCTCTGACGTGGCAAACTCCCAGTCTTGCCCAGGAAGAGTTCGCCCCCATCAGATTCACTTGGGCTCTGTTTCCTGCATCGCAATGTGGGAACCTGTCTGCATGCTGAGTATGGCCAGCGCCGGGCGGCAGGGACAGCCTGTCACTAAGACTGAGGGCCAGCAGTGAGACAGTGCCTCTGGAAATGTCACAAGAGACGCAGAGTCCGAGAGGAGAACCACCTGCAGTCGTTCCCGTCCAGGCTCGCTCACACTAACTGCCCCAGACTGGGAGCTGTCGCCTTCCTCCCTTTCCTGTGTGGGGCCTGGGGTCTGACTGCAGGGACCGGATGAGGGGTTGGGCAGGCGGCACGTGCCGGTTGCTGCAGAGCAAGGCAATGATGTGGAAGCAGAAGCCTGTGTGGAGCCATCACGGTGGCTGGCTGCCAGGTGTCCCTGTGCGTCCTGGGCCTTTGTTCCGGGGACACGGCCCACCCCCTTCCCGTCACTGCTGGTCCTGGGGCAGGACGCTCCTCTGCGCTGAGACAGCCTTGGCGCTGCCGCCGAGACCACGGCACCAAGAGACGGCTCAGAGCTACGCTGGGGGCTCCGCTCCTGGGCCCACGTGCGCACTTGCTCCCCCTCCGTCAGACCCCACCGTCGGTGGGGGCATCAGGTGCGCACTTTACCAAGATGGGGCTGCTTGGACGTCGCCCCTCAGCCCATCAACACACACCACACGCACACACCAGACACGTGCACACAGCACACACATGCACACGTGTGTGCATGCACCACAGACACTGTGCATGGAAGACACAGGTCACACGCGTGCACACACCACACTGATGTGCACAGACACCACAGGCACTTGCACACCACTCTGTGCTCTTAGCCTGCCTGCGACGAGTCCCCGGGAGCGGTGCCAGGACAGGAGCTGTACGGGACAGCAGGCCGCCAGGTGGGATGGCCCCTCGTGTACGTGGGTCCAGTGAGTTAGTAAGGTCGCGGAAGTACTTGAATGATCATGACATGATTATAAATGTCGGGTACAATGAGCACTATTTTAAGCATCGCGGAGATGAAAGCTTTTGCACAGACAGTGTCAGGAATCAGCAGAAAATCTCCTTGATTGTCTATCTTGGGGCAGAAATAAAAGCTTTCCTATAAATGCACACCTTTTGACTGAAGACAGCGTTCTTGGCAGGCACAGCCCTTAAATAAGCAAGTCCTGCAGTCGTAAGGCATCACCTTGCAAAAGCCAAAGTTGACACGAGGGGACCAGGCCAGGAAGGGTGGCTGAGCTGGTGGCGGAGCCTCCCTGGGAAATAAAATCAGCCTCCAGAGAGAAAGCTTCTGCACAGTCAAAGAAATCGTCAGCCAAACAAAAAGGTGTCCTACGAGCAGGAGAAATGGTCACGAGTCCCCTATCTGCTGCAGGCTTACTCTCCAAAATAAATCAGAGGTACAGTGTGAACAGCAGCTGATTAGAAATGGACACATGATCTGAACAGAGATTCTTCCATAAAAGACAAACAAATGGTGGAGAGGGAAAGGAAAGTGCTCCCCATCGCTCCTCCTCAGGGAAATGCAACTCAAAAGCAGAAGGAAATACGCTTCCCACCTGTGAGAATGACTGCCAACAAAAAGACAAAAAAGCGTGTCGGCAAAGGTGCGGCGTTAGCGGCACCCGTGTGCACTGCCGGGGGCTGCCGTCCCGTGAAAGCGGCATGACGTTTCCTCAGAAACTCGCGACAGAACTCCCACGCCATCTACGATCCCTCTTCTGAGGCTGAATCCAAAGAACGTGGAGCAATTTAGGTGGGAACTGGACTTTGAATGGGGAACTTCATGCAGAATCTACAGACTTTGGTTTTGTGAGGCTGCGTTCCTGAAGCACACATGGGGTCATGCAAAGTAACTTTGATAACAAACTATTCTGAAAAATCAACAAATGACAGGGTAGGAAGAGGTATCATCAGACATAATGATGCGATTACCGTGCCCTTGGTGAGCGTGTGGATGGACCTGGGGGGCATGAAGATAAGTGAAATCTGTTAGGAAAGACACATGCTCTGTTCTCACTGACATGGGGACCCTAGAAAGTGAGACCCCTAAAACAGAGCGTAGTTGGCAGCTGCCAGTGGCTGGGTGGACGCTGCTGATCACTGAGTGCAGACTCTCAGCTGCGAAGCGATAGCACACAGCGTGTTGATGACAGTTGACACACTGGGTTGTGTGCTGGAAAGATGACAGCAAAGGGGATCTTCCTACTGTCAACACACTCAACACAGAGTGGTGAGTAGGTAAGGGGGTGGGCGGAAGCTAACCTTACGTGATCGTCCTGTCACAGTGCACACATGTAGCCAGGCAGGACATTTACACCTGAAACTTACCTGTGTTGCATGCCCGCCCCTGCCTCCCTTTTGGATCTATCCCACCAGCCCTCCCAGCCACCAGACCAAGAAGTAGGGCCAAACCAATATGGCTGAGAGCCAGCAGACCTCACCATCTTCCCAGGAAGGACTGGTGCACACGGGCCTGGGTTCTGCAGGTGGGAGAGCGAGATGAAGGGGAAGAGAGGAGGGTAAGGATAGGCTTGCCCATGAGCAAGGAGTTAACATCTGGCCAGGCCTGTGGGAGATGGTGCAGACACAACCTAACACTCTGATGGTGCTTGGAGCCGGGAGGAAGTAGTGACCCCAGAGCAAAGCAGAACCCTAAAACTTTGACAGACACAGGGGGAGGGATCAAGCTTTGGGGGCAGTGGGGTCCACAGAGGGAGACACTGTGGAAACCTCTGATTTCACATGGACTCGGATGGCTGGCGGGAGAGCTTGGAGATGGTGCCAAAGCAAGAAGGGACGCCCTGGCGAGGGCAGCAGCGGCTTTAAGGGAGACTCGTGGCAAAGCCACACTGGCTGTGGAAACACCAACCTGGACAGTGCTGCCTGAGACAGAGACGACCCCACTGTCACAAGGGAGATGCAGCGCCTAACCCTAGTGCACCAGGGCGATGGACCATGAGATGCGCAGAGTGGCAGCCGGGACCCCGGGGGACCCAGGCGATGGCGATGACTCAGAACATGCCTCTCCCTAAGGCAGTGAGTCAGGAGGGGACACAGGGCACTGGGTCCCGTGGGGCGGGTCGTTACTCTGGATGAATGAAGCGTATTGCTTCAATGATGGCTTGCTGGCCACTGACAGTAGGAAAGAGAAGAAACAGATGAAACAGTTGCAGACCTCACCAGGAGGGACTGAACCCCCAGAGATCAGTCTTGTCCTTTAATGGAAATGAGTTGAGTGGTGACGTTAAAAGATAGTAATCACCACAGTCTGAATAAGAATCAAATACACTCAGTTCCTAAACCAGGTTTCTGATAAAAGGCACAGAATTGTCAGAAATCAAAAAGAACAACATACCCTCTGAAAAGGCCAAGTGAAAGAAACCCGACGTAACCAGATGTTCTAGAACACGTTTAGGGCAAAACTCATTAAAAAGAGGGTCAAATCATTATAACATGATTGTTCAAATCATCCAGAAAATTAAAAATTCTAAGTGTCATGCTCTAAATAACAGTCTCAAGAGAGAGGACAAAACTGTTAAAATTATAAGGATGCATTTAAAAACCTACTATGACTTCAGGAATGTTATCTCAATTCTTATTAACTAGAGGTTCAAACATAACAAGCCAAACAAAGAAAAGCCAGCAGAGCTCAAGACTCTAATAGCTTGATGGATGCAGTTGTTAGAGAGACATGAGTGATAGTTGAAGGCATATCAGAGACGACTGCAAAGTGACACCCTCAATGGTCCTAAAACGGTGCCTCATTTCTAAGGGTCAGTCTATAAAGAGTCAGTAAGAACGTGCTAGGAGCCAAAAAGAAGACAGTATTGGAAAACATTTCTATGCTAGGAAATTAAGAATTGCATTTCTAAATAATCCATGAGCCTAAGGGAAGACATAATTCATAACAGAAATAGCTGAAGATATTTCAATAAAAAAATGCAAAAATGCTAAATATCCAAACTTGGGGGATGTTTTAAAATTCATCTGTTAGAAAGAAAAAAATCAAGTTGAAAAATTAGGAAGTTAAGCAAATAGATCAACAAGCTAGAAAATATCACATGCAAAATTGAAAGAAAACGAATTTCATGAGGGACCGATGAAATTTGTAAAAAAAAGTTGGACAGTAGAGAAAATCCAGCAAATTGATTTGGGGTAAACTCTAAAAAGATGATAAAATTGTGGCAACATTGTTCAAGAAAGAAGAAGAAGGAAAAGAAATAAAATATGATCCCAAATGAAAATGTGTGTTTTGGGGGGCTTGGGGGTATCAGATTTTACCAAAGTCAAAAATGGAAGGGAAATGAGCAACAGCCTAGAAGAAACCTAACTAAGCAGAAGTGACTCTGTTATTATAGTAGCATCTTTTTCCTTACCAACCAAGACCATTCCAGGCCCAAGTGACTTCACCAGCAAAGCCCACCAATCTCTCCCAAAGTCTTCTAGAGAATTGGGGGGTGAGTGACTACCCACAAATCAGAGCCTAGAAGCAGCTTAGCAACCGAGTCTGCATTAGGCCAGAAAACTAGGAATTCACACAACAATCTGACATTTAAGCATAAATGCCAACATCCTTTAGAAAATAACCTTAGCATTCCGAAGGCAGCCACACATCAAGGGTTGGTATAATAGAGCCATGTGGGTTTATATCTAGAATTCAAATTGATTTACAATAGAAATCCCATTGATGTATTTCACCACTTTAATAGATTAATGGAAAACCCTGTATAATCTTAGCAAATGAGTCCAACCCTCTGGATGAAATTCAATAATTACTGATGACATAAAAAGGGCTGTAAGCAAAGGGGAATTTGCAGATAACGTCCTTAATCTAATAACGAGCATCCAGTAACACACGGGGAAAATCCTAGTACCTGTAATGACGCTTTGAAAGCATTTCCCTGAAGCCGCCCACAGAGGGGTGTCCCCACCGCCCAGTGTATGGACAGCTGACTGTACACAAGGGAGAAAATGGACACTGGGCAGGTGCCAGGTGGTCACAAAAATCAAGTTCCAGGGCATTTGAAGCCATCCAGTGCGCTGAGGTCTCTCCGCTGACCCCGACTTTCTTTCTCCATACCTGGTTGGCCCTTGGTCAAGCTATGGAGCATCTGGAAGAAATGGCAGAGCCTTGGAGGGTGACAGTCACAACTGTTAAGTCTCTGGGTCTGCGCAGGGACTGCGGAGCCACAGCAGAACTGTGATCAGAGTGGACGGAGCACAGTGGTCCGAGCACACGGGCACCCTGCCCTCCTGGGAATCCCCCCGCCGGGGCTGAGAGGCATCTCACAGGCTCTGCTGCCTGGGAGAGAGGGCGCACAGGCCGAGTGCTGGGGGAGCCTGGCCCAGAGACCGCTTTCATGCGCAAAGCTCCTCAGGGAGAAAGCAGCTCAAACTGGAAATCTTAGAGCAGAACCAGAGCATCATCAGAAGATACCAGAACTCAGAACGCCCTCATCCCCACGGCCAGGGATCATGAGCGTGGTCGAGCCCTTACATTCCAGCTTTCCTTTCATATTATCTGCAATGTCACGTCATTTCACAAAATTTGTGGAAGCTGACCAGGGAGGATAGATGGATGACAAAGTGGCAAAGAGATAGATAATAAAATAGATGGCACGTCAAATTTAAAGACACGGTTCTCTGCTGGCTTCTGCCTGTGTCTCTGCACTGTCATTTCCACCAGGCCCCGATGACAGGGCCCGCTCCGCTCCTGGTGGCAGGCAGAGGACAAGGCCTCCCCCACCCCACCTCCCATGTCTTCGGGCAGGCAGCGCATGGCGGCAGGAGGCAGGAGTGACAGAGACCCCATTCCCCACCTTGTCTTCCTCCCCAGCTGCCAGGGGGCAGGAGAACAGCCCAAGGACACAGGCAACGGGGCCTCCTTGCTGTGCGTCCGGCTGCTCTGCTCGGGGACCTGGCACTTGTAGATTAGCCACAGGGAGCAACCCAGCAGCAGCTTCTCTGCAGAAGGAAGGTCAGGCAGGGGAAGGAGAGTACAGTGAGGATGGCTCCCTGGGCCTGGGAGGAATGCACAACCAGAGGAGAACAACTGGAGGAAAATCAACTCACACCTCATGACAGTTGTGTCCTCAGAAGCAAGAATAAAGCCAGGACATAAGGCAAAAGATGGCCAGGAAACTCTTACTTCTGAGCAATGGAGAGATACTTTAGTGGGCAGTCTGAATGTTCAACTGGACACTTTCCCTATTCACTTTGGTTGCTAGGAAGCCCATATTTCCCTTGCAATCCAACTTCATGAAGAGCGTAGGACCTTATGCACTCCATTCTCTGGACTTTCTCATGGGTTTCATCGTATTATTTTATCATCCTTTTGACATGAACCTTTAGAATCCATCCTTATATTCCTATTTTAGTGTATTATAGTCTTACAAGGCACAGCCACAGCAACACAAACTGGAACAAAACAAGGACAAAATATATACACAGAGGCTAGCATGACTTGAAAATAAGAGAACAAGAACCACTTATATAAATGAGCGTCCCCCACACGGGGCAAGGGACGGGTCACAACACAGGCACACGTACCTCTGCTTTGTCTTGAGTGAGTGACCGACTACAGGGTGATCATCCTGCCTCCCTTGAGCCCAAGTGTAAAATCTGAGGACGTAGTTGGACACCCCTGGGGACCTCCCCAAGTGCACCATGGAACGATGACATGTGTTCCACCTCCGCGAGGCGCCCAGGAGGAGGACAAGAGCTTGATGTGTTGTGGTCAGAGGGCGCCATCCTGCAGTGAGACCCTGCTCAGAAATGAGGTAAGAAGACCAACTGGAGAGTAAGTAGAGGTTCCAAGGGCATATTAGTCAAATGAGCTAAGAGTTGGCTTGGGAGTCAGCAGCTGAGAGAGGGAAGCGAGGAGCATGAGCTTGGCGTTACTGAATGGAGATCCGTGGGAGGACACAGGCCTCGCCCAGCAGGACAGAGCTGGCTGGGGGCCCGCTGCCAGCCCCCAGCTCCGGAGCTGCCTGCAGGGAGCAGCGGCATCTCTGGTGCCCCTCACACGCGACCGCCCTCCGGAAATCCCACACAGAAGCCTTGGCAGCCGCAAGTCCCATGCCCGTGTGGTCACAGCTTCAGGACGCACCTCGTGGGCCCAGGGGGAGCCTGCCCTGGGGGCACAGCCTGCCACTGCGTCCCCCCGGGCAGCTCTGAGTGTGCACACCAGCCGCCCTCACCAATGACCGACCATCACGGCGTCGGTGTTTTCTCCAGGATGGTCAGGTCTGTGCAGCACATTTGCACTGGGGGCGGAGGTGCCAGAACACAAAATGGCTTACGTGTCACCCTTGACGCCCTGGGACACATTGAAGACATCATTCTTAGTAATGGAACCAAGTAGAAATTTGGCTAAACTCGATCGACGGCCACTGTGAGCCAAGGAATCTGGGATTTCTACAAATAGGCTCATTCAGACCAGGCTGGAAACCACCTACGTGCCCACTGACAGACGAGTGGATGAAGATGTCATAGATGCACATGGAATACTATGCAGCCATCAAAAGGCGACACCCTACCGTCTACAGCAGCACGATGGACCCGGAGAGAATGATGCTGAGTGAGATGAGTCAGGAGGAGACAGACAGACAGACAGACAGACAGACAGAGTGATACCGCTCATCTGTTTTGTATGGAAATAGCAAGCAAAGGAGTGAACTAAATTAAATAATAATAGACTTCCAAAAATGTACTAAACCAAGCAAAAACAGACTTCCAGGGGGAAAAAGCAAATCAGAGGGAGCAGAAAGAGATGGGGAGGCATCGGGGCTAGAGGGAAAGAGGAATAACTGTATGGCGAAGAAAAAAAGGAAGTAGTGGCAAACTTACTATATTTTATACAGATATAAATTTCTATCATGTGTGCCTCAAACCTAGTTAATGCTGCTAAAATCAACCAAAAATCAAAATGCAGCAGAGTATTTCACAAAATAACCACCCCCCCCCAAAAAAAAAGAAAGATCAGTATTTCTTACCTTAAGATAAAAAACTACTTGGCTAATAAACTGTCTGCATGTGTTGTGTGTGTGTGCATGTATGTATTATTCATGTGTGCTGCGTGCAAATGCAGGCGTGTCTGCACAGGCATATGGTGCCTGTTAGCACATGTGCGTGTGTGCATGTGTGTCTGTGTGTCTGTGTGTGCATGTGTGTCTGCTTGAACATGTGTGTCTGTGTGTCTGTGTGTGCATGTGTGTCTGCTTGAACATGTGTGTCTGTGTGTGCTGCGACTGTGTGCGCATGTGTGTCTGCATGTGCTGTGTCTGTGTGGCATGTGTGTATTTTGTGTGTGCATGTGTCTCTGTGTGTGCATGTGTGTCTGCATGTATATGTGTGTCTGTGTGTCTGTGTGTCTGCGTGTGCTGCACATCTGCGTGTTTTGTGTGTGTGCCTTCCCCGTTATGGCGTTCTGCCCAGGAACAGCCCTGTCCTGGTCCGACAGTCTTTCCCTCTAAGGGGGCCTCCCCAGCCCACCGTCCTGTGTGTCCAAGGAGGCGTCTGAGCAGAGAAGCAGGGCGGGGTGGAAGGTGAGGTCACAGCCATCAGCGCTGGCAGGACTCACAGGGCGCAGGAGGAGGGAGACCAGGAGCGGCCCGGCGCCCCGCTCGCCACATAAGTGGCTGTATAAGCCTCGCCTGGGTGTCGTGGAGAGTGAGTGTAATGGACTGGGGATCTCTGTGGTGACCAGCACATACACCACATCCTGTCCTCTCTACTGGGTCAGAGGGCCAGCCCTCCAGGCCCTCAGGTGCCCAGGCCTCCTCCCGGGTGGCAGCTCCACAGGGTTGGGTGCTTGCTCTCAGTGGGATGGAGGCGGCGAGCTACAGGAGGTGGAGAGGAGCCTGGCGTGTGAGGCAGTGAGGGCGTATTAGGGGGTGAGGTGTCCTTTCAGGGTTTCTGACTACTCGGGGGAGTGTCAGGGATCTGGGATTCAAGAGCCGAGCCCTGATGAGCCCCAGGGAGTGAGAAGAGGACAATCCAGGGGAGAGGGCCCCTGGCCCATCACCCCTTTCTCCTGTGGGCTGTGGCATGGCTACCATTGGGGACCCTTGGCCTCAGCCGCCCCACAGCAGACGGGCTCTGACTGCACATGTCAGGCCCAGGCCCAGCACAGGTCTCATTACCCTTCCAGCTTCCCTTTCCAGCTGAGGGGTCTCCCCATAACAGGCCTGTGGTCTGCCCTGGGGACAGGCCCTGCAGATTCTCAGATGAGTCCCAGGCGCCTGGCTGGGAATCCGGGCTCCTGGTTTTGCTCTGTCTGGAAGAGGGGTTCTGGAGCACCCCGGCCTCCTTGTCTACTCCAAAGTGAGAGTTGGGGCTCCAGAGCAGGGCGCCTCTCCCTGGGGCCTGCACAGCTCACAGCAGCAGCCAAGATCAGCAGGGAAAGAAAAGAGCCACAGAGGTGGGTGCAGGGCGGAGGGTGCAGGGCAGAGGTGGGCAGCCATTGTTAGAAGCACAGAACCCACATCTTCCGACAGGACGGGTCTCTCCTCGAGCCAGGCGATGGTGCAGGGCCCTGTGCTCGGGGCTCCAGTTCCATCTGAGAGAAGGAGAAAGGTCTGGGCGCAAGGACAGAGCCACCAAAAGAAAGGTCCCTTTTACCACATCGGATCACTGCTCTCGGAAAAAGTGCAATAAAGTGACTGCAGAGTGTCTGATTCACACACACCGGGAACTCGGCCCTCGGAGGAAGCACTGTCCCCTCACTGCTGGCATTCTGCATTTCTGTGCAGTCTGTGTGTGTGTCCAGTCTGGGGACAAGAGGCATGCTCGGGGCTTAGTATGGGAAACACGTGCAACTGGGGAGCCTTCAACGCCCACCCCCAGCAGCTGCACCACTGAATGACCATCTCCCTCGACTCAGGGCAGGGGAGCTAAGGCCGGGCTCCGTCTTGCTTTGAAGGCACGTGCTTCTGAGCGCTGTCTCTCCCCGAGTTCCGAGGTGCAGAGGAACTGAGATGTGTTTTGCAGCAATGATTCTACTTTCCAGAGTTTGAGAAACTTGACTATTTCCTACGTCCGGTATATATTAAACCAAATAGAGTACGATCGGGTGTAAGTGCCCTGAGAAAATAACATGACAAGTGTCCAGTACCCAACGAACCCCCTCCAAGGACTGCCTGACTGACATCTGCCACAATCAGTGCTGCTGACGGTCACACGTCACTTATCAAGCTGCTTAGTCGTCTGGACTCTGACCGTCTTTCAGTTTCCACCCCCTGAAAGAGGAGCAGAAAGCGCTAAGAGAATGGGTCTCACCAGTCTCTTACAGTTTTGTTTTGTTCTATTTTTGAAGGAAAGGGGCGCAGGCAGGAATGAAGGCAAGTAGCCAGGCAGGAAGAGAAAGGAGGAAGAAGTATTTCATTTATCCGTTTAGCTGTTCATTGTGTTTGTCGGGGCCGGCCCCTCCGGCCCCAGGTCACAAACCACAGGTTGGCCATTAGCCCCCAGGACACGCCTCCATGTTTTAAGTTTTCTGACAACTGTTAAAGCAAAAATAAAAAGAACAATTCTATAAGAAAGACTTCTCTATTTTCATTGTTTATATGCTTCCTGTGATTTAAAAAGCTGGTTTTCTCGGGCAGCTCTCTGTGGCCTAAGGTCTAGTGCACCTGAGAGCAGCCCCACATACACCCCCAGTTCTGGGGTTCAAGACCCAGAGTTCGAGGGCACAACCAATGTGCGCAACTAAATAAAAATAAAGTGCTTTAAAAAAAGAAAAGAGCTGGCTTTCTTAAGTTACCCTGGCTCTGACCTTGCAGTCTTTTCTAATGCCATTAAGAAGGGTCTTAAGTTGGAGCCTGCACACATCCTCTGCCAGGTGCAGGCAGGACTCGATGGGCGTTAATGGCCCAGAAAATGCACAGGTATCGGAGCGGCCGTGGGGCAAGCGCAGTGCTGGGCGCGCACACGGGCATCTCGGCAGACACGGGATGGGGCGCAGTTTCAAGGCAAGATAATGCAACTGGAATGCACCATCCCTATGGCCTGGGGTGCATCTCTCCACCATTCTAGCCTCAGCTCTCTGAGGTCCACTATTGCTGGGAGCTGCTGGAGAAAGAAATGGGAATGACTGATTGTTTCATGAGGGGAGTGACAGGACTGTCATCCTTTCCCCAAACCCAGATCCCAGCACTGCTGATTTCTGCTGTGGTGGCCGCAGAATCCCATCCGCATCTTTGGGAGATCACATTCATGAGCTTTGTCAGAAAGTCTTTTTTTAAACGGGAAGCAGAGTTTAATGGAGGGCTGTCTGTGACCTGGAGGCACACGTTTCTGCTCTTTCTATGTCTGTTTGCTGCAGCTGAAAGAACAAAAGGAACCTTCCACGGGGAAATGGACTGAGAAGGAGCAGAGAGACACACAAACTTGAAGCCACGAGGATCCTTCAGCAAGAGGCTGACATCTGAGTCGAGGCAGGGACTCTGGTGTGGAAACGCACCGCCCAGGTGCAGATGCCATGGCATTTGTCACGTGTCCCCAGTGGACAAGAGCCTGCCCAGGGACTGGCAGGGGCACCTGGGCCCGTCTGTGCAGAGTCAGCAGGAGTAGGGGAACTCACTTGTGGTGGGAAATAATTAAATTTCAAGATCAATTGCTCTGTGTTTCAGTCCTCAGGAAGGAATTCCCAAAGTGGGGGCAGGAGCTGGGCAGAGTCGCTTCCAGCCATAGAATCTGGGTGCACGGCTTCACCCGGAGCCACACGCCTGACGTGTCTTCACACGCTTTTGTATTAAAAAAGTGCCTGAGCCTCGCAGATCCCTCCGTACTTGTGTGGGCGAGCATGTGTGTGCACACATCTCTTAATTTAAAAGTGTTCCCTCGTTTCTCCCGCAGTGGAGCAAACTTACGCCTCCAGGAAGCTGCCTGCCTTTCTTCTGGGCGTCTGAGTGTCTCCCGAGGTGGGAGGTGCTGGTCGTTGGGCTCAGCATGTGGGCGACAGGGGAGGGGATGTGGCCGTGGGGAGGGACCCGTAGTGTGGAGTGGTGAAACCGGACTCGTGGAGGTGGGCGTGACACCACGCAGGCTGGACCTTCCACCAGGAGGGCTCAGGACACCGGGTCCCAGAGTGTCCCTGAAAGGAAGGAGCGGGCTTAGCAAGGGAGAAAGTGTAGACACATCCAGGAGGGTGAGGAGGAGGACAGACACTGTGTCCCCAGTCATGCTGACAGTCTAGTCCCCGAGGTGACAGGTCTAGCAGGAGGGGCCTCTGGGGGTGATGAGGGTGGGCTATCGTTCCACAGGGAGAGGCTTCTGCAGGCACCTGCTCCAGCAATTTGAGCTGGGACCCTGCCTCGGAGCCGGGAGTCCCTGGGTCTGCTGGCTGAGGCCCAGCTATGGTGCTGGATACAGAAACCCGGCAGTGACCTTGAGGGCGGCCATATCGGCCGGGGACAAGCCGACCGCCTGCCCGCGGACAAGGTGATAGAATCAACCCATGTGCTCCGTTTGAGACGTCCGGCTCCCGAATGCAGGGGGTGGGGATGCCAGGCAAGGGGACCACGAATGATGCCAAGCAGAGCACAGCCAAGTCAGGGTGCAGATGACAGGGAACCGGCTTCCCAGAGGGTGGGGCTACTTCCTGCCCCAACCTACCTGCCACCTTGTTTGCAAAGTGAGAAAGCTGCGTTAGGAAAGCCAGGGACTCTAAAGCTGTTTCATAACAGATGTGAATCTGGAAGGTTCAAGCGTGTTTCCATGGTATCCCCACGTGTGTGTGTGTGTGTGTGTGTGTGTGTGTGTGTGTGTATACAGAGATAATTCTAGAACAATGAGCCAAATGCTTAATTAACAGTAGTACATCAGTGACATAATATTTGAGGTTGATTTTGCTGTTAAAAAATTCCTCTGCAGTTAGTAAGGTGATTTTATATTCAAGAAAAGACTGATCCCACTCTGATTATTCGAGAATTAAAAGGTAAGTAGGAGCAGTCTTCGCGGCTGACGCGGACACCGGACAGGACCCGTGAGAACAGTTTTATAGGAGGGCAGACAAGCACGTGCTCGCTGCGGGTGGGTGGCGGGTGGCGGGTGGCGTGTGGTGGGCAGGAGCGCCCCGAGGCGCCATGCGGGCTGAGTGTGAGGAGAGAATCCACCCGGGTAAGACCGGACAGTGCCGTGCCCGGAGGGCTGCCCTGGCAGAGCAGAGAGGCGGGGACTCGTGAGCATCAGGGGGGACGACGGTCCAGCTAGCGGCTGTGGGGGTGGAACATAGGGGGTCACCAGTAGGCGCAAATGGAAGTGGAAACAGCAGAAGCTGCTCATTGATCCACAGCCGGGTCAAGAAGCTGGAAGGGTCGAGGATGAGAGCGGAGGCCCCACTGGGAGAG
Source organism: Solenodon paradoxus (assembly GCA_004363575.1). Lineage (NCBI taxonomy): Eukaryota > Metazoa > Chordata > Mammalia > Eulipotyphla > Solenodontidae > Solenodon > Solenodon paradoxus. Next base: position 109,743 of record RJWH01003262.1, on the reverse strand, counting down.
AAGACAATGTGAAGGGACGCGGGACACAACTGGGCCGGCAAGTCTTGACTTTGAAGCACATCTGGGCATCCAGGGGACGACACTAAGACATTGGACAGAAGCTTCTGGGACTCAGAGAGCACCTGGGCAGAGGAAGAACTGGACGTTTCAACATCCAGGTGGCGGAGCTAAGGAGTGTGGCACCGCGGACCCAAGCACGCTCTCCGTTGGGAGGAAAAGGCGGTGGGGTGAGGCCAGCATTTAAGGGGTGAGGAAAACAGGGTCTTCAATTAAAGCAGAAAGCCGGCCAGGGAGAGAGCAGCAGAGCTGAGAGTTTGACCATTGTGAAGGCCAGGAAATAGGTTTTGTCAAGAGGAAAATTCAACAAATTCAAATGCTATAGCGAGTCAAGTAAAATAAGAACCAATGTGTTTATTTGTGGTTTCCTTCCATCAACCTCCCATCAAGAAAAAGGAAGGAAGGAAGGGAGGGAGGGATACAGGGAGGGAGGATAGAAAGGGAAGGAAGGAGAAAGGACAGAGAGGAAGAAAGGAGGGAGGGTGACAAGGAAGGGAGGGAGGAAGGAAGGGATGAAGGGATGAAGGAAGGAAGGAAGGAAAGAAGGAAGGAAAGGAAGGGGAAGGGAGAGTAGAAAGGGAAGGAAGGAGGAAGGACAGAGAAAAAGAAAGGAGGGAGGGAGGAAGGAAGGAAGGGCAGAGTGGTTGGCAGTGGCCTGAAGCAGAGCCTTGTCAAGCAGAGCACAAGGGCTTCGAGGAGCCGGGGTCAGAGTGAGAAGCTGGTGGAGGTGAGACAACCGAGTTGTAAAGGGAAGAAGAGCTGCAGGCCACAACTGCGAGGGAAAGTGTGCGTAGGGAGTCTATCGCTCTCTGTTTTAAGACTGTGAGGATTTGCACATACTTTTCTCACTGAAGGAAAGGATGCTGAAGCGAAAATAAACTTCCAAGCAAGCAGGAGCACCTGGTCATATAGCAGAAGAGCAGGGTCTCCAAACCACAGTGGGAAGAGATGCACCACATGGGTGAGATCAAAATAGCTTTAGGGTTGGTTGTCACTTCCTTCAGGACAGACTAACTGTTTTGACAAATAGCCCCTCATCTCACTGACTTCTCATGATAATAATAATTCATTGTTTGTTTTCTTGTCTTCACTGGTCTAACAGGTTGTCTCCATTGGTAGTATGGTATGGATGACACTTTTCTCGATGTAGGGGCCTGTGATCTTTTATCGACAATCTCCAGGGGCCTCAGGAGTCCTCTCTGGGATCTTCTCAGTCTAGTTGGCCAACAGGGGAAGAAAGAGGAAACTCAGATGATTCTCAGAAAGATTTAAGAGCTTTGCTTGAAAATGGAATTTGCAACTTACAAAACGGCAATTTTCTGTAGTCACACTAGACAAAGTCGAGTTGTTTATCAAAAAAGAAAAGCTTGAGGGGAGGAGAAATAATGTTTATCCTTGTGCCCAACAAGAGGCGAGATCTAATATTGGCGAGCATTCCTTTTCTCTGCCAGAGAACATTGTCACTGTCGTTTTGTTGACTTTGTTAATATTTTTATCCACTTCAGTTGACCCTATGACTTGGATGTGATAGGTTCTCCTAAAATCTTGAAAAAGGGAGAAAAAAAGAGGAGGAGAGACAGGAGGATTAAAGAAAGAGAGACGGGTGTTTATGTAGAACTGAGGCTGATTTTCTGAGACATAGATGTAGAAGACGGCTGCTCAGCTGGCTTAACCTGAATGGGAGTCTTCTTGTAAAATTCCGAGAACCTGCAGCGACAGTCCAAATAGCAGCTGCCTGGTCAACGCTAACAGGTGGAGACAGCGGAGCAAAATGAAACCTACCAAGAAAATGTCTTTGCTAAGGAAGAGTAAGAAGGGGTCAGAGCCATAAAGCTCTCTGGTCTCCTTCACAGACATTTCCGAATGTACTATATGGAATTACGAGACCACTAGAGCACTGGCACTGAGAAGTACCCTTTTATACCCTTGGGGTCCCTTGTGGCTTTTTGCTTTATTTTTCATTTATTTAATCATTCTAAAACTGTACACCTTTCTATGTGAGTGACAGCAAGGTGTCTAGATTCACAGGTATGGTTAAGACCATTCACAATCTAGTGGGTAGAGAAGTACAGTGACAAGAATTATCTAATGTGGATTCAAGGAGAAACTAAAGGAAGAAGTAGCGGCTTCATGAAGAATGTCCAAAAAGGCTTCACTGAGATTGTGGCTCTCAAAGCAAAATTTCAAAGATAAAATGACAGTCATCTGAGGATTGGAGGGAAAATAGACTATGGGGCAAGAAGACCAGGCACTCTAAGCACAGAAGCAGAATTAGCAGAAGCATGACATGGGGAATGTACAAACAATGCGGTCCATTGATGACACCACCACCACCACGCTGCGTGATTCAGTCCTGAGTGAGGGGTGCTGACGCATCTCTTCTAGATTAAAAGTGTTGCCCATTTCTCACATTGACAAAAGCAGTCACAATTCCCAGGAATTAATGGAAAGAAGTGCTTCCATTTTGTTGCTAGATAAGCTCTTCATACTTTTGATGACTGTATTCATCTCTTCACTTCACTCTAACAAATACATAGAATAGCTGCAAAGGGGACCATCCCTTTCTAATTATTTTTTATTTGTTTGAAAACATTGCTAAGGTAACTTTGCATTACAACATCGCATCATCAACCATCAGCATCCATCTATACTTCTCTAAGTCTCTACGTGGAGACCATTCCTTTCCCTTTCTATGTGGTCTTGGGTGGATTTTGTTTTCCTTTTTAGAAAAGGGAACCAATCTTGTCTTGTTCAAAACATGTCTTTATCATTTCTGTGTCTTCTTATTGTCTGTGATGACTTTAACTTAGCATTTTTAAATGCCAGGATGTTTCAAGAACATACTCTACCTTTTGCTCTTGCAAAAACATCACATTACTTCATGTACGCTACTGCAAATGATATGACTCTTCTATAATTTACGTGTCCTTGTGGTGTGTTATTAATGTGTGCACTTTATAAGGGTATAATTTTGGAAGCAATTTTCCATAAAATTGTTATAAGTGTTATCTTATAAATTCATGATAATTTGGCACAATATTCATTTAACCAAATTACCCTACTAATAACATCTCTTCATTTGTAAATACCACTTCAGACTGACATCACAAATTTTTAGTAAGACACTGAGCCTTGTAGACTCACCCAGATATTGCTGTCTAATTTAGGGTGAGGACCAACTTGCTCTGTCCTCATAAGTAGGCCAGATTTGATTCCCTGAATTGAAATGTACAACCAGACACTCATTGGCCAAAACGAACACGTTTTCATGACATGCTGAAACACTAATAACATTTGGTTCTAAGAGGTCATCGGGGCAGGAGGATGTTTCCGAATGAATACTGGACTGGGGTGAGAGCCACCTAGAATCGTGTGTTGGTTTGACCTTTGGTAGTAGCTTGGGACTTTAGACAAGATCTGAAAGGTTATAATGTTTGGTCTCATTGACTATGTGCAGATAATGGAGTGCATTTGGATTGAAAAGATTTCTTGGATGATGAAAATCACTTATTCTTGATCAACTTTATGATTTCATTGTGTATTTACCTACTTGCCTATTTTAAGTTCTGTCTAGTCCATCTTTCAAGTATATTACAAAGTCACCCACACCATGGCATGGGTCATTCATTTCTCTGTATTTTAAAGTGTTGAGAGAGTCTTCTGTGTTAATGGAGAGGACTTAGAGACCCAGAGGTCTAAGATCCTGTCCCCATCATTTACTGGTTCTGTGTCCTCGAGAAATTCACTTCTCTGCTCCTCCTCGGCAGGTTGATTTGGATATGTTATTCAATTCCCCAGAGCCTCCATTTTCATTTTATCTGTTAAGTGCAAATGATAAGGGTGTGTCAAAGAGACTGGATGAGTGAGCTACAGTATGGGCTTTGGCACAGTGCCTGGACCCTGAAATACTTCAAGAAAAGTATTGAATATCCAAGTATGGAAAGTACTGGGACAGGGCAGGGCTTAAGGAAACACACTCTCCCTTCCCAAACTCAAAGACCTAGGTAAGTCATTCTTGAATTAACAGCCTATGGCGACAATGGAACAGGAAGAAAAGCCATCCTTATCCTCACTGATACCCAGTTCAGGGAAGGCAGACTCATGCCATGGATTTCCACACCCTCCAAAGCCACCAGGGAAGAGCAGATGCAAGGCACTGGTGAGGAGGGGTCTTTGAACAAAGTGGCGGGCAGGTGGGGAGGCTGGCGCTGCTTGCAAAAACCTTGAAGCTAGCATGGGGACTGGATGAATGGCCTTGGTGGTTTAGAACAAAGGCACTAATGTGCTAATTCTCTTTGTCATTCTGAGTGTAAACGGTCTAGTCCCTGGAGTCCTTGGGCCTGACAGATGATGACTAATGGGCCAACTGCTCTCCCTGGCCAGGCTGTGCTGATGACTGGCCAGCATCTTTAAACAAAGGGTGAGGTTCGGGGCTGAAACTCGCTGTTCTTAGCTGTCCGTCTGTTCCCAGGTAAATCAGGGCACATCATGGTGAGACAGGACATCAGAGCTCGCCTTCCATCACTGAATTTCTGTGTGTGTTGAATCTGTCTTTGCAAGGGTGCTCTCTTTCCCCTCCTCCAGCCCAGCCATCCATCACATTTCAGTGAACACTGTGATTGCCAGCTCCGCCAGGAGGAAGGGATGATAACGAGACACAGCCTGGCCTCCCCAGGGCTGGGGTCCACCATCGCCAGCAAGTTTTGTTGCTTCTTGCTCAGTGCTGTCTCCTCAATTCACACATTATCCTATCCCAGCGATGCATGAGGCAGGCCGGGGGCACTTGTCCAAACTCTTCTAAAAAGAACCTGGTAAAACTAGGAGTCTCCCCAGTAAATCAGTCTGGGTTCACAGAGGGGCCAAGAAGAGGCAGCCATCAGTTAACAACTGGAAATATCTCTGAGGGCCTCTAACGACAGGCATGTAAGAGGAGGCAAACTGCATCCTTGGAGGCCACACGCCTCACACGCCCTGTGTCAGTGCCCCCTGCCCAATGGGCAGGCCACGCACATGCTCCTCGGGTCTGAAACCACTGCTCACAAACTGTCCGCCAGTCAACCTTAGCAACACCCAGGGCGGCAGTGTTTAACAATGCGGAACCTGAATTGTGTCCCCGGATCGGGGGAGTCCTTGCATCTCTGCTCTGAACGTGTCTTTCTTACTACACCATCTTCAAGACATATGCTTCCAAGGTAGAGTCCCGGAGTTGGGGGTACAGAGCCAGCAAAGGCTCCATAAGAATCATTTCTTTAACGTCTTGTATGGCGTATTCTTTCTTGTGCTGACATGGCTGCGTGCATTTCACGCCTCTTGTGGACATCACCATGCGTCTTAGGGATCCGACAGCGCCCCTCAGCCTCTGTGCTTCACTCCGGACCCCAGCAGCGTTCCTAAGGCCCTTCTCGCACCTGGCACTGGCCTTCCTTCCTCCCCTCACCCCTCGGGGCTCAGCCTTGCCTCCGGTGATGTTGGCGAGGTTTGTCTGTCTGGGTGAGGAAACCACCTTTTATCTTGCTGTTTTGGTCTTTCGAGACAAAGAGACATTCGAGGCGGCACTCCTGCCCCGAGAGCACCACCGGCAAGAAGGATGTCGAAAGAAACTAAGGAGAACAGCAGCTGTGGCTTCGGGTCTGCTTGGCACTCGTGGTGCGGGGCAGACGAAGAGGAGGCAGGAGGTGGGCGTAAGCTGGGGAAACTGGAACCAAGCTGGAGTCCGTGGGGATAGGAAGCGCTTCCGGAAGCTAAGGTGGTCTTGGAAGCAGAGAAAGGGCTGAGCTGACCCAGACAAGCCCCAGGAAACCAGACACTCAATGAGCATTTCCGAGGGGACCCCTGACTTCCACCTCCACCGAAGGGCAAGGGGCTTCACTCATGTGGATACAAGAAAACAAACTTCTCTAAAACTTTGCCAACTCCACTTGTTCTGACCATTTGGCATCGGTGACTACGTGGTGGTCATGTCACAGGAACGTTGAGAAGTCACGGTGAATGCAGCAGGCATTACAGCTTGCAGAGGAGACACAGAATCGCAAAACCTGGCGACGCCTCTGTGTGGCCGACAGTGGCCTGGCAGCAAACTTCGCCTCTGTTGGGAGAGCTGTCCCACCTCCCCTGATGCCAGCTGGCCAGCCAGGGCTGCTGCGGGGTCAGGACTCCGACCTGCCGAGGGGGACCCTGGTGAAGGAGAGGAGTGAGGTTCCCGGAGGTGGGTGAGGCACTGACACCAGCCTGCTCTCAGCAGGGTGTGCTGATTTCCCGCCGGTGCAGACCTCGGGCTGGCTTTCCACGTGACTCCATCCCTCTGGGCCACACAGCGCCTCTCTGCATGCCAGGCACCTGGGGAGAGTCAGGCATGTGGTGATGAATAAACTGTGTTTCCTGCCGCTAATGAGGCCCTCGTCTGACAAGAACACAGAAGCAGCGCGCCCCAGGGCCGTGGCAGGCAGAGTGGAGGGGAAAGGCAGGACTGCATCAAGCTCTGCTTGTACCTCCATCAGTGCAGGTCAAGGGCAGACAGAACTACTCGCCGAGTCGGTGACCGTGTGGCCGTGCTTTCTCCTTGACCATAAAATCCACAAGAGTTGTTGAGAGCGTAGAGTTTCGATGCAATCTCACGACATCAGCTTTACAGTCTCCATTGTCAGCCCCGCGTCTGCTACCGAACCCTCTCATGTGCATGCAACGGAGATTTAGAAACGAAGCGACTCTCCCAAACGAAGCCGCGTCAGAGGACAATGATTTGCTTAGAACGTGGGAGCCAGGCTGTGCTCTCGTCACCACACACGGAGCTCTGGTGACCGATTCCTGGGTTCCTAGTCCAGTCATCTGAACGACACACAGGGCGGGTCCGTGCCTGCTAACGAGAGATGCGCGCTGTCAGGACAGAGTTTTTTTTAAGCAATATTCCATCATCTGTTTTTAATTATGGGTTAAAAGGTCAAGAGGGCTGGGACTACCACTTGGGGAGGGAAAGAGTCACGGTTCCCTGCCTGACTCTCAGAAGAGACGGATAATCTGCAGAATCCCGGCATTTCTTGAATCTTTTAGCTCCCAGGGCTCAGAAGCACCAGCCAGCGCACTGAGGAGACTGGGGACAGGAGACCAGGCCTGGTGTTGCCCTGGACGGACACTGCTCCCAGACTCCAGGACCTGGGCTGTGGGCAGCACTGGAAACCAGGGATCCCCTGGGGGCCCCAGCCGCCGGGGTCACACCAGGACCCACTGTCTCTCCAGAGAGCTGACTGGGCCACACTGCGGGGCTCAGGCTCAGTGCCGCTAGGCTGCTGGAGAACGTCACAGCTTCCCGCGCCTGCGGACACTCCAGCTGGTGGGTCTTCGTGGTCTGGACCCAGGACCTTGGGGTGCCGCAAGGGATTCTAATGTGCAGCAGTTTGAAAACAGCAGCCCTGCTCCAGGCAACCCTGCCAGCTCACCACGGGTCTGTGCAGTGTGCCGGGCTGTGGGTGACCAGGCCCGTGGGTGGGTGACCCTGTGGGTGATCCAGGCCTGTGAGTGAGACACCTGCGGGTGAGACGCCCTGTGGGTGAGCAGCCCATGGGTGTGCGTGGAGAGCTGGGACTTGGCTTCCATGCAGGGACGGACTGGGCATCCCGCAGGCCTGGGGAGAGGGACCTGGTCACAAGGGTGACGGTGTCACACTCCGGAGCCTCTGCCTGGCGGGAGCTGAGAGGACATCAGAAGCAAGCGGAGGCTGCTGGGGATGCAGCGCAGGTCCAGGGTTCCCCACAGTGTTCCAGAAGAAACCACGACGGCGTCCCCTGGGGACCTGTGACTTCACCGGAAGGGGGCATGGGAGCAGCCGGGAGGGGCCGTCCACTAAGGAGACCTGTGGGTGAGCCAGGCTTGCAGGGGCGTCCGGAGAGTCGGCAAGACCCCCGGGCACGGGAGAGGTGTCTGCAAGGAGGGCCTGGCAGGACTCTGCTCTCCAGGAAAGGACTCCCAGGTCCCTGACAGGGGAGAATGCTCGGTGATGCTGACAAGAGTCAGCTCACTAATACAGGTCTGGAGGGAGTGCATTTGGCGGAAAGGCTGTTGCCTCCGGAGGCCCCACTGGAACTGGATTCTTGTGTGTGGTCCCCGAGGCCTGGACTCAGACCTGCAAGTGCCGGGGTTACGGGCCTGGAGTTGGGAGGTGAGGCCGGTGGGGAAGCCTGCTCGCTCGGCCTGTACCTGAGGTTCAGCGCCACCTGAGCGTGAGAGGGGTGGGCCAGGTGAGCTCGTACTCCGGGCACTGCACGCTCCGGCCGCTCCACTCCAGCCTCACCGATCCTCCGGGCAGACCGGCCCATCGGAGGCCTCCCCTCCTCCGTGGTCAGACCCACGGGCGTCTTTCACTGCTCTCGGCACACGTGAAACTGTCACCGGCTCCTTCTCAGACTGACCCACCCCGTGGTTTTCAGGGAGACACAGGGCCCCCCCAGTGGTGCCCCCGGGAATGCATGTCCAGCCTTAGTTCTCAGCCCTTCAGCCTCCATCCTCCCCTCTGACCTTCCTCTTGCCGGTGCTTGAGCTGCCACTCAAATGTCTAACGTTCCGGCTCCCAGCACTTCCTGACAGTCCTTTACTTAGGAAATCGAGTGGGATTTTTAAAAATGCTTCAAATTCAACACATCAGATTTCTGTCCTTCCCCCATAAACTCGGCTTTCTGCTGCGCTCCCCACTCCCTGAGCCCCCGAGTTCCCGTCTCCGCGCTCAGGTCTCAGGGGCACCAGCTGACGGCAGCTGAGAACGTCTCTCCCGAAACCCCGCTGCTCCCCTCCAGCGCTGCTCCCCTCCAGCGCTGCTCCCCTCCAGCGCCGCTCCCCTCCCGGCGGTGGGCTTTGACCACTGACTCTCTAAGGAGGCCACGTGGGCCCCGAGCTGCCCCGGAGCTTGTCAACATGAGACTCCCCGGCAGCGCCGACGGTGCACACCTGCGCACATCCCGGGCAGCTTCACACTCGGACTCCTAGCATCGGAGCCCCCGTTTTCTCTGCCAGTCCTGCTTGGGGGCCCTGGCTGACTCCCGCCCTCCAGTGCTGTAGCTTCGTGTCCCTGCAAGTCCTGGGAGCAGAGACTCTGCTGTGAAGCACAGAGGAGCCCCAAAACGACCCTCGGACGGAAAGGCTGGACTCCACCCCTCTCTTGGTGCACGGAACCTTCCTTCCTTCACGCAGCCACCCCCTCTTCCGCTCACTGCCACTGCGCTGAGCACACGGCTGGGCACCTGGGGAACAAATGGACAAATGGGCCACCCCAGGCCCTCTCCCCGTCAGCACGCCGATAACAGAACACAGGCTTATAATAAAGCTAAGCCCCAGGAGACTCAGGAAAAAAACTCTGGAGAGCTACTGTGCCGGTGACGTGAGTCTGACGTGAGGTGCTGATTTCTGATCTGGACTCTGAGCCACGAAGCAGCGGGGACGGGGTTGTCCAGACCAGCCAGCTCTGACCAGCGGCCAGCAGCCAGGCCCTGCTGCGCAAAGGAGGGGCTGCAGGCAGGGGGCGCCGAGGGGCCTGGAGTCCTGCCTCTGGGCAGACTGGAGCTCAGAACTGCAGGCTGGCCCCACCGCCTGGTGCACCTGCCCTCAGAGGCAGAGACCTGGGCTCGCCTGCTGGCTCTTGGGTGGTCCCAGGGTGGAATTTATTCCCAGAAAGGAAGTGCTGTCGTCATTTCCGAGTTTTTGAATTAATAACTGATTTAATGACAAATTCCAAACTTTCCTCAACTTTTCATTTTCCTTTCAATGTGAAATATTATTATCAGTTTTACAAATCAACTACATTTTATATCCGTTTCAAGGGAGACTTTGATAAATGTTTAGCCGCCTAACAAAAATCTAATTACATGTTCTGCAACATTTTAACGATACTCATAATTTTAATCTAGTCTATTTGCTTTTGAAGGATTTCAGTTGTCCAAATTCTTTCAATCATTCTGATAAAACTCATCACTCCGAAACCAGTACAGAGTTGGGACAGTTCTATTTTAAAATTTCAATTTCAAAATTACAGTCTCCTCTTCTTTTCCTAAAGAATTCAGAATCAAAGCCATCTGGTGTCCAAAACAGGGCAGGTGTGTGGGCTGAGGACAGCTGTGTCCCAGGGCAGGGTAAGAGGTCAGCGGATGACCAGGGAGACTTGTGGGGTGGGGTGGCGTGTGGTGTCTGGAATCGAGCAGGGTGAGGGCGGAGGGCCTGCTCCCCGGGACGAGGGGCGTCTGCGTGGGATGGCCAGTGTGGTCTGTTGGGCTGTTGGGGTGGACAGGTGGGGAGGCCGTCTCCATGGGGGCGTGCCAGCAGGGTGGACACCCACACGGGTGTCCCCGGGGCCGTGGTCCCCCAGGGGGATGGGGGTCCCTCTAGTAAGTGAGCAGCTTCGGAAGCAGGGAGCCAGGTTTCTCACAATGATGAGCCACAAACATGAGAAGGGATGAACTCTTTGTGCTGGATCGAAATCCAAGGTGTCCCTGTGGAATCATGGTTTTCAGTCCGTTCGATATGCACAGACAGGGAAACGAATATATTAATGTGACTGTGAACGAGTTTGTGTGTGTTTGCACATGCTTGTATATATGTACATGCAGGCTTTTTTTTTTTTTTTTTGCCATTTTCCACTGGAAAAAAACCAGCAGCCTTAGAAGAAATGACTGGACCAGATGCAGATGCAATGCACGAAGGTCCAGGACCCCCTCCCTACACGAAGCGGGCGTTCAGAGGGTGAGACCCGCTCCCGCAGTGGCGGGGAGAACGCAGCACCGCGGGGACTAAGCCCAGATCGTGGCCCAGCAAGTGTGACAAGAAGCCTTGAGCCGGTACACTGACAGTCTGTAAGGAATGGAATGTCTCAGTGTGTCTTAGTCTTTTCCAGATGCTGTAACAAAATACCAGCTGCTGCAGGGCTGACAGAGCAGACGTCGCTCCTTGGCCTGGCGGCTGCCAACCCTGGAGCAGACCCAGCGCCCTGACAGAGCTCAGGCGTCTCCTTGTGTCCCGGGGCAGCCGGGACCAGGGAGCCAGCCCCTGGGGTCTGCTTACAAGGACACTGATCCGATCGCGGGGGCCCCGCCTGCATGACCGCACTGCCCCAAGTCCCACTCCCAAGGCCATCACCTTGGGGTGTGGCTTCCACATGTGCATGTGGAGGCCACATGGACATTCAGACCAAAAAAAAAGAGAACTCTCAATGCCTTTCCACAAAATATGTAGCAAAGTGAAATGTGCCCCCGATGGTGTGCCTGTGAGGGGAGAATGTGTCAATCAAAGATGAGGGGCCCCAACCATCATGAGGGAGGGAGCGAGAAGCAGATGCAGGAGGGCTCTGCGGAGTCACTGGTCTGGCATCTCCTCAACAAACGGGCTTGAGACCAAGACAGATGGGGGACTGTACAAGCTGAAAGGACTGGAGTGGTGACAGCTGACTTCAAAGCATGTCGCAGAGCGAGCCCCTTTGGTGTAGGTGTTGCAATGCCAGCCTCCTGCTTTTGATGCCGTGTTGTGGTTTTGTGGGGCAGTGTTTGCCTAAATGCTGAAGTCTCTGAGATGAGTGGCATTAGGTCAGTTAGGTGCTCTTTCACATATCTGAAAAAAAAGCATCTGCCCTGACCTTGCAGCTTTTCTCTCCATTTGAGATTGTTTCACAGTAGAAGTCATTAAAATACTAAGACCACACGATCGTCACACGTTCCCCTGTAGCACGTGTGCTGATGGCGGATGGCGGGGGACAGGCGCACCACACCCACAAGCTACAGGTTGACGCTGCTCCAGCAGACATGACCCAACATTGTCAGATGCAAATGTCAGATCTTCCGCTAGGCCAGATTATGGAAAAACGACCTGTTAAAATATCCAATACATAAAGATCTTTTTCATACTAACACTAGAGGTACATTTTCTTTCTCCTCTCTAGATTTAATTCTCTGTTTTCCAGGAGTAGGGTGCTCACTCACGAGGAAAGCAATTGAAGAAAGTGCCAAGGAAGTGGCTTCCTGACCCAAGTTAGCTGGGGCTCACCGGCTCATCGTCCAGCCAGGACACAAAATCTGCATGTGCCTGAGTCCGTAAACCTCTCACAAGGACATTAGATTGTTAGGGAACAGGGACCCTCAGTCGTGCGCTCCAGGTGAGGGAGTCACATCCTTTCGATTTTAATTGCCTGTTACCTAATTCTGTCTGAGCATGTGTGCACACGCACACGCACACAACATGCACATACACACGTGTGTGTGCACACATGCTCTTGTTTCACTGGCAGGTCTAATCCATCTTATCTATGTCTGCCTGGTTCATCTGAGTATTTTTTTTAACCATTAATCCCATCGGGGCCAGATAGACTTTCGGATTCTGGCAGTTGATTTTGCACCTCTTATTTGTGGCAGGGCTGAGGAGGATAACCCCAAAGCTCTTACTGACAACCTCTTCAGAGACCGATGTGGTTCAGAGGTGTGAAAAAGGCCCCAATCCAAAGAATACCCACTTTTCAAGCCCAAGTCCACCCCACGAAAAAATCAATTTACTCACACTTTGGAAATGTAAGGGCAGTTAACAGCGAAAGCACCCAGAAGCTGCAGGATGAAAATAAAAAATAATTATGAGCTTAGCATTTGCAGAGATAATAGTGTGTGCATGATAACAGATCGGCTGCATTTAGACACACTGACTGACTTTCATGACATCTGAGGGGCAGAAAAGTGAAAATGTGCCCAAGGTTCATCCCAAGCCTGACCAATATTTGCCTTCTAAGACGAACACAGGCAGTGAACACAGCACGACACGCTTCTCTAGCCTCGCCAGCTTCCCCGTTAATGTCTTTCAAACACACTTTACAGTCCAGGGTGGCACGTGTGCCCACAGCAGTCAGGTGCCCCCGCTCCAAATGCGTCTTGCCCCTGACTTCTGATCTCCAGGAGAAGGGTGGTAGGTGGGGTCTTCTGGACGGAATATTTTGCAAAGGGGAAGCCAAGGCCTCCAAGTGGCGAAGACCCCATCTGCCCCCAGAGGGGAGGGCGACAAGAGGCCAAACACAGAAGCTGCAGGTGTGTCCGTCTGTTTTGCTGTGTGTTTGCACACACAAACTCACACACACCCCGGCATGCAGACTGACTGAAGAGACCCAGGGCTCGAACACACCGTGTGCCGTACTTTTGAAAATAAGTGCATAGGAGTCTCTCTAGAAGACTCCTAATGTTAAGACTTGTGGCTCACACTCATCAATAAAAATAATTTGAGCTGATTATTTAAAGTCAAGTGTTCAGATTTCCAGCAAATAAGCCTGGTAGCACCTCTTCCCTGTGTCATTCATGTTTCAGTCCATCCTCTCACAAAGGAGAAACAGACCGTTGCCAATCCTCACCGATCAAGGCCTCATTTCATTTTCTGTGTAATTGGGAGATTCGACTGGATCATTTTCACTTTCCCCTTTTTACTCTAAATTAAGTGATCTTTTAACTACACGGGGAGAGCACACACAGGGAAAAGGGTACTGACTTGAAGAAGAGGAACCAGCTAGGAGAATGGGGTGTCCTTTACCTGGGTGACCGCTCCTGCGGCTCTAAAATTAGGTTAATGATGCTTCCCGCAATCCTGCTCTGAAGGGTTAGGAGAACTCATGAACTTGAAGGGAAGCAAGAGCTGGCGTGTTACTGGGAGGGTCAGTACTTATTAAAATTGTAGGGGTGTCGTCGTGCATCCACAGAAGTGCAGAGACCCTGCAGGAGGCGGCCAGGCGGGGTCATGGTCCCTGAACTTGGACCAGCTGCTCCGGGCGAGAAGACCAGCTTCCTTCTGACATCTGCTGCTCCTGGGTCACAGGCACCGCCATGTGCACACAGCGACGTGCTCCCTGGGCGGGGCATGGAGCTCTGCTTCTTTTCGTCACAGCTCTTCTGCACTTTTGCAACATCTTGTTCTCAGCTTTACCCCAGATCTCCTCATGCCTCAAGAGGACCCAAGATTGTGCTACTTCTCACTTCCCCAAAAATAACAAAGGAAGCTAATGCGCAAGCCTTCAAGCAGAGGCCACAGGTGAAATAATGTCCCAAAACCAGTATGCGTGTGGCCGGTGACCAACGGCGGCAGTTTAGGAGGAATTCATTGGGGGAGATAATAGGGCCAGTGACGCGGGCCTCCCCGCTGTCTGAACTCCACGGCCTGGAGAGCAGTGAGGGACATAGCCACTGACGTCTCCAGGACAGGGCCACGTGGTGTGCACCTGGCTCACGGACAAGTAGGTTTGATCCATGCTGTTAAAATACCTTCCATTCAATGGCGTGGAAGAGGAGAGAGATTCAGAATACGAAAACTCAAAATTTGATTTTCATAAGGAAAACTTACTCATGGAAAGAATCTGGAAAGATCCTTATCCATCTCAATGAGGCAGAAGCTTTCTCATTGAACGACAACAATTCCCTTTTACGCAGAGCATGTCTTGAGGTGAGTAACACATGGAAAACGGCTTGTCCCAGCCTCTTCACGTCTGCAGATAAAATAAGAACATACTGTTTAGACCTCTTGGTTTCAGGCTTTCTAAAATGGTGTACTTCTTTTCTTATGACATATATCCTTCATCTGTAACCAATGTCCCAGAGATGTTCTGCACACACCAAACGGTTCAAGGGCCAACCACGCTGTAAGTTCGCCTGGAAGTTCTGTGATTCACGCTGCATGATAAAGAAACACGTGTCATCAATGTGCTTCTAAGGTTTTCCAATGATCTTCGGTCAAATGAGGCATATCTGTCTAATAGACACACGTCTCATGTATAGGAAGGCATCCATTGTTCTTATTGGTCTCACAGGAAAGCTCCTAGCATATCTGGCCATCATTTTGCACTCATTTTCTAAGCTGCATACCAAGTTACCACAAAGTTGGTGGATCAAAATAACGCACATCTGTTATCTTGTTGTTTCTGGTCAGGAGACCAGTTAGGCTGGGAAAGCCCTCTGCTCTGGGGTCTGACAAGGCTGCTCTCAAGGTGTGATGGGGCTGCTGAGTGTCCTCAGCTGCTCCATGAGAGAGAGACTTGCCCCTGGGTTTCCTCAGGCTGTTGGAAAAACTCATCTCCTTTGTTTGTAGGCTGCTGTCTGTTGGCTGCTGACTGGGCCTCGCTCAGCCCAAGGGATCTCCCCATCCCTGACCAGCTGCTCCCAGCATGGCGCTCTCCTCCCTCACGTCTGCAGGAGGAAGTTCCTCACACCTGCACTGCAGGCCAATGGGATACATGGAAGGTCGGCGTGTTCTCCTGCTTTAAAAAATGTCTCTGTTCTCATTCTTAACGTAGTCACAAATCCTTAGAAATGATCCACATGAACAATATGCTCCAGGTCCTCAACTCTTATTTAAAGAGTGTGAAAGGTCTCTCGACAGAGGTCGCTGCTCTGCAGATTTGGGAGCTTCTGTGTGCACCCCAGAGGCAGGGAGGGGTGTTTGTCGCAGCTCCACGTGAACCCCTGTAACAGCGCATTCATGTTATTGGTGAGGGCCTGACCTACACCCTGACCGGCTCCAGAAAACCAGTGGTTAAGAAAACCAAAAAGAAAGGCAGAAGACGGACACGTAGGATGTAGGCATAAGCAGAATTATCAGTGTGTAATTCTGCCTTACTTTGAAATCTAGCTGATGCTGACCCAACCGGAGTAGAATAATTGAATTTCTGGGTGAGAGCAGAGCTTTCTTATACAATATCCATATATTCTGCTGCCTGAGCTACTTCAAGTGACCCTAAACTAGGAAGGAAGTTTCCAAAAAAAACCCTCTAAGAATGATGAGATGTCTCTTGGGAAAATAAAAAGTCCATGTACCAAGACTGAGGGGAGATTAGCTAGAAGGGTCCACGTGTCATCGATTAACCAAATATATCCAATTTCCCAAAACTATCTTCAGCACCATATGGATTAGCTCATTCAATTAAATTTTTACTGAAAATATCAAAAATTACCTCAGTTATTTAAGAAATTATAATAAAAATTCCAACTGACATTTCTTATATCTTAAATAATTTTAGAATTTCATTTTGGAAAACATATAAGCATATGTTAAATACTTTTAAATATAAAAAAATCAATGGAAGCTGTTATCTAACTAAGTGGTAGAGTTTATTTTAAAACTATAACAAGAAAATTTATTGTGGCATCAGTGTAAGGAAAATGGACAGATAAGAAGACAGATGACTGCAGAAGACACCAGCTTCAACCCCACCCAACATACACCGACAGAAAACATCACAAATTGAAGATTTGTGCATCTAGTGTTTAAAAAGTGATGTCATCTGAAATCAAATTAGAACTTCTACCAAAAATAAATTCTTTATGTGTTAGAGGGTTACGTAGTGTTAAGAGAAAGCATAAACAGAAGAGTATTTCTGAATCTCTAATTCTTATAGGACAGGAATTCCTAAGCATTTGAAGAATGGAAGAAAAATAGGGAAGGATCAGTAAGTTTTAATGATACAATAAATAATATAAAAACTATATTACAAGGCAAATGATAAGGGAGAGAACCTGGAAATAGTTCCACAATAAGTATGATGAAATGTCAATGCACTCAATGTGTAAAGAGTACATATTCATCGGAATAAAAGCTCTATGCATTCAGACTTTTTAAAGATATAACCAGGATTGGACAATATTCACAGAATCAATACAAAAGGTTAACACATTTGAAAACAGGTTCAACCTTACTGACTGGAAAATGAGACACTGCATTTTATCCATCAGTGAACTGAGCATTTGTGATGGAATTTTCAGGGCCAACAAGTGTATGGTAGAAAGGACACACATATCTTCCTTCAGGAGAAAATTGTGGAAATATATACTGAGAATCTTAAAAAAAAGACCTAGAATTTAAAAAAAAAATGCTAACCAAAGAGAGATTCTAAGTTTGAGGTGTAAAATATTCTCTTTGGAGTTTATTTCTCATTGCAAACCTAGATGGTGTCTAATATCCCTGAGTCTCAACCCCTCCACGAAAGTAGGGAAAAATAACCCGGTTTGTGTATAAATGGGGTTCATACTTGGAGCAAAGCTTGGAGAGTGGGGGGCACTTGATACATCAGCTTTCAGCCTCTTCCGGTGCCAGCATGGTTCCAGCTTCTTCTGGGTGGTGGCCACGTCAAGCTGCCCGCCAGGCACCCTGACCCGAAGTGGTACACACACCACACAGAGGCCGCTGAGCAGTCAGACACAGACTGATCGCTCTCAACATTTGCACATTGAAAAGTATGTGCACAAAACTCACATATTGAGACCATTCCCTTGAGATGGTGTGCAGCTGAGAGACATTATCCATTACAATGGATATTTACACTTATAATCCCTCATGTCCAATTGCCAGTAAATGGGGAAAAGTCATTTTGCGGGTGATATACGTTGGAGTAAAGATATGTAAAGATATAGGAGAAAGAGAGATAGACAGACAGACAGATAGGCTATAGGTAGGTAGGTAGTTGATGGATAGATGGATGGATGACAGATAGATGAGTAGATGAAGAGATGGATGATGGCTGGTGATAGATCGACTATAGGTAGGTAGGTAGTTGATGGATGGATAGATGAATGGATGTATGATAGGTAGATGATAGAGAGAGAGAGCGATGAATGGATGATACATAATAGGCTTATATTTATATACCTAATAGATACAGATTTCAACATAGCCACAGATATATAAGTATAGATATAATTAAGCAATAAGGGAAATTGCTCACATTATGAAACAATTCATGAAAGAAGCAGACTGACATGCCTGCTCCCGCTGAGAAGCATAACGCTTCTCACTATATCTGCTGAAGTTGAAAATGTAAGTAATTAAACTTTGAAAAGCACAATTCATAATCGATGTCCAGAGGCACATAGATTCCATCAAGTGAGGCACATGTGGAAAGTAATTCATATTTATTTATTCTGAAAACCATAGTTATCCACGCCGACTGTTCTCCCCTGCAACCCCGGGACCCCCAACAAGCTACACGCCCCTGAGAGCGGGGCCACAACCGCACTCTCAGGGGCGACACCGCCGGAGATCCACCTGCTTAAATTCGTTTGATGGTTTAGCAACTTAGAAATTAAACTTTAAATACTTAAAATAATATTTTTAAAGATTTACAATAAATATTTTAAATGCTTAAAGGACCCTAACACAAGCATGCTTCAGAAAAAAAAAAAAAAAAAGGACAAATCCAATGTGGTCATATGACAAACATCCATTTCAAAGGAATTTGGAAAGAATTTAGTTTGAATCACACAAGTTTAAATAAAACAACGGCTTATCAGGCTGGAAATAATTATCTGACGGGATGGTGTTTTTGAAGCCTCACATGAACTCCTGTGTCTGCCCAGGCCCCGCGTCACCAGCTCACCGGATGCCACCACTCTGTCAGGGAAGAGCCCCCGGCTCCCGACAGCCAGGCTGCTGCCACCTTCTCCCCTCCACTCTCCAGGCTTGTCTGTGCGCCGCCTGGGGAGAGGGCATTGACAAACAGGAAATTTTCATCACGGTAAGAATGTCGTCTTAACCGCCCTGAGATCTTCCAGCTCAGGTCTCAAGCCACTCACACACAAGCCCCGTTGTGTCAGTGAGGAAGCCACAGTCATGCACTGACTCCTGTCCCCTAAACCCAGCTCAGTGCTTCTACTCCTCGTGACGTGTCTCAGACGCTTCTGGAAACCGCTGTCCCTACACAGCTCACTAAGCCGAGGTGAGGCGCCCCCGCTCCCCAGCAGAGATGGCAGAAAGCCCGGGGGACGTAACTCGGAGGACTCTTGCTCCTGGCCTTGGCCCACCGATAAACACACACGTTTCTCCTTTGTGGATTCGGAACAAGTTTCATGAGCCAGTATCTCACAAACATCTGCCTTCATTATAATTATATTTCTATTTCAGCTGCACCAAGCTATTTGCAGATGAGCCTGTTCATAAAGAGCTTTATAATTAAGCAAACAGAAATATCTTTTTATAGGATGCAGATCCAGGGGTGATAATCACACACAAAATACACAGCAACAGTCGCAAATAGAGTGTTGAGCGCTCGTTATATAGTTAGTGATGCCTTCAATAAAGCCTGACATGTCTTTGTTCCTAAATAGGAGAAAGTATGGTCTTTGCTACATAGCAGTGTAAACTGTCTTCTTCCCCGAGTTTGTTGTAAGCCAAGGCCACATTTTTCAGGGTGGGCTCTTAAAAATGTCTGTGTGTGCGCTTTTTCTCTAACAACAGGGTCACAGAAAACACTCGCATAATATCCAGCTTAGTGAGGTCTAAAATCTGCCTGGTACTTGGAGAGAGAGAACTGATTCTAAATATAAGCAGCAACGTATGGAGGCAAGTGTGACAGATTAAACTAGGAGAGAGTAGAAATCATGTGATGGGACATAGCAGGAGCTGCCACACAAAAAGAAACATCAGCCACTGATCACAGTGTAAAACCATCCCTGGGTTCCAGTGAAAGTCCACCCAAGCTTTCTTGGGAAGGACCAGACGGTGCTTTGAGGTTATTACTGCTAGAGACATTTGCTGTTTCTTTTTGTAGATTTTCTTGATCTAAAAATCACTTGGTCCCAAAGACTGGAGCTCGGAAACAGTCATTGTTTGCTAAGGTTCGGCCTTGGCATAGACAGCTTCACATATATCCACAATACTGGGATCTAAAAGATGTCCAGCTCAGATCCTACTTCTGAGAGTGCACAGTGGTGGTAGGCTTTGGAAAATGATTTCACAAGCACACACACACACACACACACACACACACACACACACGCGCGCGCAGATAGCTGGGGAGTTTTAAAAGACCAATGTCCTTTAGCTTGATAGCTCCAGTTGTCTAAATGAGAAAATGAAACCCCAAAACATTAATAAAATTGCTTTTATTGGTCAGCATATTTATCATAGTATTTATTACTGTTGTAAAATAAAAATGGAATCCTTTCAAATGCCCACCTGTAGGTGAATGATGAAATACACTCAGCAGAATGTCTTACAGCTGTATTAAATTCATTTCCTAAAAAATATGAAGGTTTGGAGGAAGATTTGCTGTATAAAGTTGAGGTACAGAAACAAGGTAAATTACACAGCATAATCTCAACTGGGTACCAATGAAACTACATTTCAAACAAAAACAAGAAAATAGATCAAGATGTTAAGAGTAGTTAAGATCAGAGAGATGGGTTAAAGGCAAATTTTATTTCATTCTTTTTAAGGGGGTGTATTTTCCAAATTTGATATAAGAAGTATTTATTAATTTCAGGTTTAGTAAACTATTTTTTAAATAGGACTAATTCAATATACATAATAAGAGTGTTTCGTTATTTCACTACGTTGAAGAAGGCAGGTACCATCTTTTCAACTGACTGAACTAACCAAGCATTTTCCATGTAAAAAATGTGTCTGCTTCTCAGAATTCTGACAGAATAGGGTTGAAAAGGATTCTACCGGTTTGGAATATGTGTCCCAAATATAACACTGTGTGTGTTCTTTACGAATAATGGGACCCCTGCTAGTAAAGGCAGCATCATTTCAGAACTTTTTACCCCCTCATTTGCCTGAGCTCCTCTCTGGATGTGTGTGTGTGTGTGTGTGTGTGTGTGTGTGTGCGTGTGTGTGTGTGTCTGTGTGTGTGTCTGTGTGTATGTGTCTTTTTCTTCCCTTCATTTCCCTCCAAGACTCCCATTTCCATAGCCTCCCCACCTCCATGCCGTACACACGTCTCCCTCCACTGTTCAGGAGGAGGGAGAAAGAACTGATATCTATTGCATTAGGGCTCTCTCCCAGGTGATTTGCAGTTTTGTGGAACTTTTCATCTTCTCGTGATCCCTGCAAAGCCGTGATTTGGACCTCATTGCAAGGAAGAGTAGCAGAGTCCCAGGGGCAATCTTGCTAGTGACGGAAAAGAGGAAATTCACATTTCTGGTCAGTCTGGCTCCAAGTGTCTGCTGACTGACAGAATCAACTCCCCGGCCATGGCCTCCTGGCTCCCGTGGTGCACTGCAAAGGCCCATTGTCGGGACACTTCCCAGATCCGTGGACAGCCCACTGTCCCCGTAGCCCATAAATGTACCCAGTGTACTATGCCTCCTTCCACAAACAGCTTTGATAGCCTATAAGATTAGACATAATAAAATAGGAAAAACATGAAAATAACAACATAGCTTAAAGCACCAGACACACACACACACTACTGGATACGGAATTGTCCCACTCTTTGAGTGAGTCCTTAAGCTTTCCCGCCTCCATATAAAGAGCTACTTCCTTTGAATTTTATTAAACTTGCTTACTTTTTGCTTAAAGGTGTGTTTTCTGGTTGTTTGATGTCCAGGTTTGGTGAACTCATTGATACTCAGGTTAACGGTTCCTCACAGTGCTGTGGGCTGGAGCACATCCCTAACTCTGCAGATCAAAGGCTGTGTGCCGGTCCCTCAGGAAGCTTCCATCTGCCCAACCCAGGTCCTCTTCAGTGTTTCAACAGCTTTTCTGAATTGCAAGTTCTTGGGTTTTCACATTATGTTCTGAACATGGAAATACTTTGGCTCTTTCTCCAATGTTTTCAAGTTTTTTCTGCTGCCTGCATTCTTCCCTGGAAAAAAAAAATCCAAACGGGCTTACCTCAAAAAAAGGAAGAAAAATGTTCTTACCCAGACTCTCCTCTGACCTACCGTCCAGGTTCCATCGTTTCGTAGTTTAATTACTGACATCCTTTCCTCAAAATCCTGTCGTTTATCCAGGTCTTGGCAGGACACCGTGTGTGGAGGGCCTGCTTCATGGGTGTGCCCTCCCTGCAGGAGCCAGTGCCTCCCACTAAGCGCTCTGCTCCTGGTCCAATAGCTCCTGCCGCCATCTTGGAATTCCTGCTAATCCCCACGCTTCATTGTGCCGTGTGCTCTGGAAGCTGTGGAGCCAGATTTGCCCAGTGGTCTAGTGAAGCAGCCCTCCTGACGGCTACTCACAATTCCCCACACTGCTGGTTCTGTCTTCTCCAGTGAGCCTCTGGCACTCACACAGTCGCCACTCTTGTTGGCACGCCTGTGCTGCTGCTGTTGTTTGTGTGTGTGTTTCTCCTAAAACGCTATTGCCTTGAAGCACACCTCTTACTTCCAAACCACATCTATCCTGTAGCCTTCTCTTTTTGCAATATCTTGCATCCAACAGTTATTTTATTGTGTTTTCTCTTTACAGTCATTATAGTTTTTCCTAAAGCTTCAATCATTGCTTCTCTGTAACTGGCTAAGAAAGACAATTGGGTCTGTCATCACCTTCCCTCCACTACATTGGACCTGATCTTCCAGGCACTGATAGACTTTCATTCTTATTCTCCTTAGCCACTCGGACTCAGTAAGTATAAGATATGACTCTTCGTTGTCCTACACTGTTTCTATTGACAGAAGTCTCTTTTTGGTCAAAGGAAAGTCCTTCTAAGTGACCCAAACTTGAGTATCATTTCTGAAACCTTTCACTCTGTCCCTTGTCCTGTTCAATCAATCATTCAGTCCTCACATTTTAACTTTCACCCTGAACCATTGCTATAAACCATCCGAAGCCAAGTTCTCACATTCACACATCTAAAGCACTTTTCACTGACATCTGAGGCTGCCAACAGTTGGGGTCTTGTGAGGGCTTGGAGTCTCCCCCCTCATCCCCAGAGGGAATGTCATGGTGAAAGCAAGTCTCTGTGGAATTCTGACACACACACACACACACACACACACACACACACACAGACACACACACACAGATATTCTAGTAAGTAAGCGAAAACTATGACCAATAGACTGTTTGGTGTGGTGGTGAACTCTGCTCCTGTGTTTGCCAGCAGCGAATATTTTGTATGAAATATCCCCTCGATGCTGATGAGACAAATAATAGCAACACCGTTCCGCAGACCTTCTAGTTTAAGTCAGATGACAATAATCCTTCAGTATCAGCCAAACACGGACAGGCTTAGAATCCTTAGCCTGGAGGTCCATTCCAAAGGACATTGGCGTTTGGGGTCATTGGATTTTTCTTTCACTCACCCACATGCAGAACTGATTGTGTAAGATATCAAGCCCGTCCACATGCGTTTCTCCATCAGTTTTATTGAAGTCATATTTCTAATTATAGAGTAAGCGCCAGAGAATGCGCCAGCTGGAAAAGTAACAGTAATAAAGGCTGCGACCCTCACAGAAGCTGCGGTTTGCCTGTTTATGGTGCTTTCACTGTGCACTTGCCGTCACCGGGCGTCCCCAAGTCTGTGTCCAGTGTCCCCTTACTTTCTTGCTTATAAATATTTATTGCCTATGTAGGTTTTCCATAAAAACATTTATATGCAGAATTTTGTAACTACTTCTAACTTAAGATAAAAAGGGTATATTGAGTATAGTCTTTGGGGTTTGCATTCTTAACACCTTGGTCATATAGCCTCACGTGGCTGCCTGTGACCGTGATTTGCATTGACCATTTTATAACACGTTTGTTCATGCACTTTCTCATTGTTGGGCGTTTAGGTTATTTTCAGTTTGTCCCCTCTTTTGAATAATGCTAATACCTTTCTTAAGCCTGGTAAGCATTTATGTTTTTTTTTTCTATTAAATAAAAATGACATCAAAGTAAGAAGAAAAGGAAATAAAGATACATATACACAATATGTAAAATAAGAGAATGAGAACACTTCCACCACATGAGCCCATCTTCACCCCTTTCCTCTGACAAAACCAGCCTTAGTGTCAAAGACCAGCAGTTTATTTTAATTTTATTTTATTTCACTTTCTTTGTTTCTTTGTACTCCAAATCATCTAGTATGTGTCATTTTTTTGAGAGAGGAAGGAAGGAAACGAGAAAAGGAAGGTGCATCTAAGAAAGAGAGGAAGAAAGAGAAGGAAGAAACATGTTTATTTAATAGCTCATTTGGATTTTCGCCTTGGCCAGGTCCTGAACCCAGGCTGTACGCGGTCCAGCACCAGACTGTCAGCCCCTTGAGCCACAAGGGTGCACCCAATGTTTGTCTTTCCTCTTCTATCCCACCTCGCTCAGCAAAGTAGCCTAGAGTTCCCTCCAACTATTCATAAATAACGAGATTTCACCTTCTTATGACCAGTTAGTTAGTATTCAAGGTCTGGCTATTATAAGTAGAGCTATAACTAACACAGGGTTGCAGACATATTTTCAAGTTAAAATTTGGATCATTGGACCACAGAGTATTTCTATTTTTAAGTTTTCGAGACATCTCCATACTGTTTTCAAATTAGCTGGACCAACCTCTACTCCTACCATAGTGTGAGAGAATTTTTATCTCCAGCTCTCACCCAGTGCATGATGGTTCTTGTATTTCTTGATGTAGGCCATTCTCACAGGTGTAAGGTAATGTTTTATAGTGGTTTCTAGTCGGCATTTATCAAATAATAACCAATGAAGCGTATTTTTTCATATATCCATTGGTCATGCGTGTGATCTCTTGGGAGGTGTTTATTAAGATCTGCCCATTTAGGGGTTGACTTTTTTGTTTTTGCTGTGAGTTATATAAGTTCTTCTCTGTATCTTGGATATTGACCTCTTCTCAGATATATTATGTGCAAATATCTTCTCCCATTCAGCAGGGTGTCTTTTCGTTCTGGTGATAGATCTTTTTACTGTACAAAACCCTTTTTAATTTGACAGAATCCCATATGTTTATTCTTTCTTTTATTTCTCTTCTCATTGGAGTTGAGTCCCCAAAGACATTTCTAAGGATGATATCATAGTATGCATGATCTGCGTTTTAGCCTACATATTGAATAGTTTCCAGGTCTCCACCCATTTGGAATTGGGTTTTTGTGTATTTGGGCAGAAGGGCCCCAGTTTCATTCTTTGGCATGACATTGTCTAGTTTTCCCACCACCATGTATTGAAAAGACTTTTCTTTCTCCATTGTATGACCACAGGCCCTTTGTTACGAATTAACTGACCACATAAATGAATGAGTGTATTGTAGGGTTCTCAATCCTAGTCAGTTGGTGTGATATCAGTTTTTATTCCAGTGCCATATTGTTTTAACCAACATTCTTGTATAGACCTCTTGTTATACACATGAATGTTTGTCTGGAGCTTAAACTGAGTGATGGAATTACCAGGTCAATAGGGTGGATGAGAGTGTGGAAAATTCCAGATTGACCTCCCACGTGGCTGCAAGACCAATGTGAAAGAACACTTGTGTGGTAGGACTCTCTCCAGAACTGGGTGGTGTCGTGTTCTTACTTATTGCCCACTGAGTGGTGTGAAGCACTCTCTCAACACGGTCTTGATTTGCTTTATTATGATTGCACAACAATCAAGAATTCGTTGGTTATGAATGTGTCTCCCTTCAATCATTTGGGTTTGCTTCTTAAAAAAATTAAAGTACTTTTAATGCCTGTGTCTACACATCTTAACCACCATTAATTTCAGCAATGCAAATACCCATCCTTTAATAATATTCACTCTGTTTTATCATACCATCTGATTGTAATAGACGTTAACAATAGCAGAAAGGCTTATTAAGTAGCCTCTTCTGTAACAGAGTTCTCAGCTTTATGCATATTCTCAAGTAGTGCGCATGAAACATTAACTAAGTGCTCCTTGGGGTGAGACGTAAAATTTGCGTATTGTGTGTGTTTGCCTATAAATACACACAGACACACAGAGCACACTGCCTCAAATAAAGGATAATGTGCGCTCCCTCACTTTCTACAACCTGTGGTCTCTCTCCTTTGCCCTCACTAGAACTTTTGCAAACCCACCTGCCCCCGATCCAGGATCCTTCCTCTTGATGCAGCCTGCACCCCAAACATCCATTGCTAATGCAAGATTGGATCAAGGTTTACAAGGTTTACAACTCTTCGTGACCTAGTTAATGATGTGAGATGTCTACCCCAGAAATCCCGTCCTGCTGGACCCCAACCCACCTTCCTAGATTTCCCATGTGAGCGGAGCCCCAGGGTGAAAGCTGGGCATCTGTGTCTCCATCCCAACTTGGATGGCAGCTGTGTGACATTCATCAGCAAGTCACTTACCGATTCAAACTCAGTCTTTTCTATGAAATAAGTCTAACTCAGTGCTGACTCCCAGGTCTATGGGGCCAGTGAAGCAAGGTAACCGATGTCAGCATTTAGTGCAGTGTCCACATGGTGAGCAATCATTCATGTTTGCTGTGCTTCGCGATCATTAATATTACCTCACCACCGTGCTCTTCACCCTGTTGGCCCAAATATCATTGGAGAAATTCGTTTACCCTCTCCCAGCACATGCTCTTGGAGATGTCTAGCTCATCACGTGTACCATGTATGAGGACTTGGGAAGGTACCATCTTCAGAATCTCTAAGAAGTTTGCTAACGTGCCCCATATAACCCTTCTGCCCAGCAGTTCCTTGTACGAATGCATTTCTCTCTGTTGTCTGTTCCTATGTTGCTGAAGAAGACTATTCTATTAACCATCTTTCCCCCAGCATCCAGCTCTCAGCCCAAACAGAGCAGGTGCTCAAAAAATGTATCTATGTTGAATATTTCCTTCCTCTCCTTTTCTCTTTCTCTCTTTTTATCTAATCTTTAAAAATATCCAAATTTTATTTAAAAGGTATTTTGATTTATAACCCTTATAAAATCACCAGCCATGGTATCCAATCTAAACAACGTTTTAGTTTTAAAAAATAATAATTCCTACCTTTTTCACGTACATAGTTTACCATAAGTCTTAATTGTCTTTCCTTTTCTGTTCTCTAAACCCAAAATACCAAGCACTATCTTATCTCCCCTCCAAACACAACAGTTACTTCCTCTAACCAGTCAGACAAGGTCACTATAGCCTCCTGGCTACCTCTTTCATTCCCCACTGGCAACGACAGGCTGTGAACCTCACCCCCCTCATTCCCAGGTCCCTCTGCTTTCCCTGGCCTCTCAAGGTGCAGATTCCATGAGTGTTCAGTTCTTACTGTCTGGCTACTTTTCTGGAAAGAATGTTCTCGGTCACCGTTATTTTCGACCTTTCAGCAAGGAGAGTAAGATGGCCCCTTGGACTTCTGTTGCAGTTGGAATTGGGGTGATGTGGGGAGAAATGACCACTCACACACCAAAATGCTCTCACTGCTATCTTATAACATCATCATGCGTTCAGATGACCGCTGAGGATGGACTGACCACATTCATAAACATAAACTCTCGTGTTGTCTTCAAGTATTACTTTTTCCCTCATTCTTCTCCTGAACTGGGAAAAGTCATGCAATGCAGGCTGTCAGGGACTGTCTACTGTCATTCACAATCACAATCACAGACCACGTGACTCATTTCACAAGACAGAAGAGTCTGTTCACGGAGCTGTGGTTATTGTCCAGGTCCAGTGCCCAACCGGGAGCTGGCAGCCATCTGTACAGTGCTCACCCTTTATGGAACAAGATGCTGTGTCCAGGGTCAAGACCTTAGTGACTTGCTCTGTTTACTCATTTCCAATGACATATTTCAGAGGGAGAGAAAAATCAAACACAATCCACTTTCTATTTTCAAAAATCTATTACATTGAGAGTAAGAGGGGGCAGGAAGATGAAGAAATGGGCACCTACGTGAAAATGATGCTATGATTCTGTCTGAAACTGTATTCTTGGGGCCACGTGAGAGGAGCTTCCACCACCTCTGCCCGCTGGAGCGCCAGGATCCAGTGGAGGAAGAGAAGGGTGTTTGACATAAGGAACTGGGTCCTTACAAAATCCCTGGAGGCCCAAGAGATGGAAGCGAGGAAGATGCTGGTAAGTTATTAGTGCCACAGCATCTCGGAGCCGAGGAGAAGAAGCTGCTTTGCAAGTGTCAGACGGGTCTTCTGGTAGCTGGGGGGGCACTTATTCCTACTAGATTCCAGCTGATGGGAAGGACAGTCCCTTGCTTTCCAAAGTCTCCAAGCAGAAGCATCACGGTGGTTGAGAGTGCCCGTCTACAGTGCAGGAAGACAGAAATGCTTTGCTGTGATGCTGTGCGGAGCCAGGGGAAATAAACGTGGACTGTTTGTCATACAGCAAATCTGTCCCGGCCTCTGAGTCCCAGCTTGGCAGCAGCAGCAAAAGAGCCATGTTATTGTGCCCGTCGGACTGTTGCTAAGTGCCAGATACAATGCACACAGAGACCCAGCCCTGGGGCACGGTGGGCACTGGGGACATCTGAAGCACTCATGCCTGCCCTGATGATATCAGCAAAGTGTCGGCCTGAAAGAAGGCTTTCACACTCACGTGCATCACTGTGGGTGAGAACAAACTCAGATCCAGTATAATGATGCATGAGGATGCGTTCACAACCCATCCACTGATGACCACAACCATGGGAGTACCCTAACTTCTCTATTCCGTCACTAAGGAATCAAAGGGTCAGAACAGAAATGATGGGTTATGTGACAAGACCCCCCCCCAGCCCATGCCCCCAGTACACAAACACTGCGATGCCCTGCCCTCTGTCACCCTGGGGGCTGCCATCACGTCGAATCCCTCACCCACTCCAGCCCTCGTACTTGCAGGAATGGGGATTGCATGGACTTTTATTTAAAAGGAAGGAATAGCAGGAATGAAGGTGAGCAGGCAGGCAGGAAGACAGAATGGAAAGAAGCACTTTATTTATTTTATTTGGTTGTTCATCTTGATTCCTCCTGCCTGGGACATGAACCTGATCCTTGAGATGTGTGAGGACTGTGCCAGCCAGAGGCAGCAAATTAGCCACTACATCACCAGGGTGCATCACACGTGAATATCTTTGATCACAATCTGACAGACAGTCCACAAATGACATTCCACTCTCGGTGGTGTCACAGCTTCATGCAAAGCCTCTGCTCAGGGCATGGGCACTGACAGAGGAGTCCCAGCCAAGCCATTTTCCTTCTATCCCCACCTTCCTGTCTTGGGGGACAAATCCACTCAACTTAGCACCTGATACTCTTGCTTCCTAGAGAGGCAGTCTGACAGGGATGCCAGGATGAGCAAAGCTCAGCCTCTCCCTCTCCAAAGCATGAGCCCTGTGAGGGAGGAAGGCATGTTTCCAGTGACTACACTGAATGAAAAGAGACATGTCACAAAGCATGCGTACAGACGGCAGGAACTCTGCAGGGCAGGACCAGGCCCTCCCCACGGGGTGCAGAGACAGTGGGGAGACCTTATCGGAAGGGGACTGTTGAAAAAAAAAACAGCAATGTAAGGGTGGGAATGGAAACACCAGGGAAACTTTCAGGGGCCTGCAGGTGAGCACAGCAGGCAGAGCACAAACAGGCCAGGGAAGAGCTACCAGTTGGTTGGAAGAGGCCAGACACAAGCGTGAGGACAGCCAGGACATTCCTCTGTTGTGGTCAATACTTGCGGGCTTTTCAGGGCTGCCCACAGTCTCCCAGACGGTCATCGGGGAGAGAAGAAACGGCTGCTCAGCGCTTGCCGCAGAGCCTGCAGAGCCTTGCCCAGCTCGGCAGCCCAAGGACAGGAGTTTGGTCCGAGCGGGAGCGAGGTGACCTCCTACCCCGCTGCTTCCCACCCATGGGCACTTGGCTCCCAGAACGCCTTTGCTGGGAGCTTTACTAGCGAAGTCTCTGTCGGGACCACTCTTCCCAAGGCCTAGACGCCAGCAGCGCAGCCAACACGCCCAAGTGCATGGGGACCGTCCACCCCAGCGGCCGAGGTCCTTCCTCCATGGCGTCAAAGACGCAAGCATCTCCGCAGAGGGGAAACTCGAGTTTCGCCTCCGCCAGACTGTCTGAAACAGACTGATTTGTTCTGACACATGGTGTCCCTGGTAGGTCCTGGGTGTGGAGGCTGGAGAAAGGGCACCAGGATTTATGAAATCGAAGCGAGCGTGCCTGGCGTGAGCAGGCCTGAGACCTGCGCCTCAGCCGCGGAGGAGGAGCCTTGAGGAGCTGCCGAAACTGAAGGACTGAAGGCACCGTCCCAGCCAGGACATGTGGGCAATAAGCCAACACAGGAGAGGGGCGCTGAGGGTCCCCGGGTCGCTGGCCTCCACGCAGCTGCAGAGCGGATAGTTACTGGGGGACTGATGTGGGGTGAGCATCCGGGCTTCCTGTACAAATGAGTTCATCTCCCTGTCAATGCAAGACATAAATTTAAGACAAAATATGGAGACGTAGCTTCCCAGGAGATGGGGAGCAGTTGTCCTCAGCTGGAAAGTATCTAAGATACTTGTCAAATAATGTCTATGTGCATGCTTTTACCCTGTGTGAATTACTCATGTTGTTTTATTTAATCTACTAGGATAAAATGAATTGTTACTTATTCAAAATGTTTTCTGTTTTGGCAGAAAAGGAAAATTAAGCTTAAAAAATTTTAGTAAATTTTCTAGGTGTCTGCGAAAGTAACAGGTCTAGGATTTTAACGCCAACTGGTTTGATCTTAAACCTGTTCCTCTAACCTATCAGGTAGAGTCTGGAGTGAGCAGACCTTATAGAGGTGGAGAGTGGAGTAAACAAGAAACCAGCACTGATAACCCATCTGAAATCCCCAGTTACCTGTTACCTCCATTCGTCTCTTTCTGAATTTCAGTTCTACTCTGATGGCTTGAGAAAAGTATTGGAGCCCTTTTCACGGCCACCGTGAGAGCGTGGGTCACACTACTGACCACAATACCTTACTCTGAGAAGCAAAGCTCTTGAATTATTCACTCTATTTAGAATATCCGGGGACTGGTGTACAGCCATGGCTCCCAGGCAATGCACAAAAAGCCTTAAGCAGGTATAATATTTGACCTTCTCTTTTGCTCTTTTAAGGAACCATGAGAATGATGGTTCATGATGACAAAGTCAAGAAAAAGGCAAAAATGCTTGCACAATGGGCCTTTATGTACTGCTGGTGATGTCCTCTCTGTAGGAGGACCAGAGAGAGCTGATTCTGGCAGAGCCCCCGGACAGCAGGAAGACGGACAGCCAGGCACTTGAAATGTAGAGAAAATGGCTCTTTATTGCAAGTTCCAGTACTGGCTCAGGGATATTGTTGCCCAAAGCTGAGCAATGGGGGGGTCTAGGGGAGCTCCTTTTATACTCTGAGGTAAATATTCACCTCCTTGGCTGCGTGTGGTTTCTACTGGCTTCTCTTATCAGTTATATACAGCTGCAGAGTAGGGAGGTGATGCTTGTTTGTCCTTGGCCATGAAAATTCCTGGCAGACAAACTTTTGCATTGGGCTCAGGGTAAGGTTTTCTACCACATCCCCCTGCCCCTTTGACCCTCGAGCTGATTTACAGCCTTGGGGATTATACACGGATCATACAGGAGACTCTAAGCTTGAGGTGGGAACAGGGGTGATGAGTCTTTCTGGCTACTTCCTGCTGAATGGGAACGTCATGGATCCAACAGCTTGAGTCCTCTTCGCGCAGGGGGTTGTAATGCAGTTCGGTGACCTGTTCTGGAGTCACATCTGACGCTTCAAAGTCTCTAGGCAGGAGGGCGTGAAATGGGCGAGTAGGTTCAGGGTATAGGGACCAAACAAGAGTGCAAGTAACAACACAGGAAGGGCCCCGACAGGCAAGAGCCACAAAACTAGCTGATGCTTCCAAACCAGGAGCTCCTGAGATCAGATGAACCTGAGATTCTGGTTCAGAGCCTTGTTAAAATATTTTCAGTCTTCCTATGGACCAATTCTTCCAGGGGTCTATGACAACAACTGGGTTAGTGCTTGAAAAGTCCAGAGACAAAGCAAAGGGTGAATGGCCCAACTCATGAGTGTGAGCTGTAGGTGAGCTGTAGGGCTGGTGTCCCAGCCTGCCATTTGAGGACCAAGGATAAAGGGAAGAGCCATAAGCAATAATGAGGGAAACATGTTTAGGGTGTCAGAGAAATATTTCGGCAGTAGTGCAGCATGGTGGCCAAAAGGGGTCTGCCGTACCAGCGATTTGTGTTGGCTGAGAAGAAACAGGCCCACACGAGGGGTCCACAGAGCTGGTAAATAAGAACAAATGGGGAAGAGCAGGGCCCAGAACAACATGAGAAGGATAAATAGGGTCAGACTTGGCATCTTCTGGCAAGTCGGGTGGGTCATTGGTCTCCACGAGTGTCTTCCAGAATGCATGTCAGCCTGAGATGAGTGGGAGACAATTGTTGGGTGATCCAGATTGGATGGTGTTCAGAGGAGTCCTCCTTCCACTCAAGTGGTCTGTCGCTCAGCTGGTGGCTGCCTTCACCCAAGAGTGGTGGATCTAGGTGTTCAGACCTGCAAGCTTAAGAGCTGTGGGGGTGGTTAGTATGACCGGATTGGGCCCCTTCCAGGTTGGCTTATGGGTTCCTTTTTCCAGTCCTTCACCCACACCTGGTCCCCTAGTTTGTGGGGTTGTACAGTTATTCCTAATGAGACAGATAGTCTGTCTGTTACCCATCAATGTCCTTCAAGGATTGTTTTTCCTCGTCCCTGTAATTGTTTCTGAATTTCTAAGTTTCCTATTTCCTTTAAGGCCCCTTAGGTCTACTTAAGGGGGTGAAGTTCTACTATACAGAATCTCAAAAGGGGAAAATCCTATTCTGGCCCTAGGGGCACAGCTTACCATAGGAGGGCTAAGGGTAGTATATCTGTCCAGGGTAGACTGGTTTCCTGACATAACTCAGCCACAGCCTATTTGAGGGTCCGGTTCATGCACTTTACCGGTCCTGAACTCTGGGGCCGATAGACTGTCTTAGCTGCCTGTCACATTACTTTTGCTACAAAGGCTGGGCCATTTCTGCTTTCATTTTAGCCAGAAGGTCTCTGCCATGAGGGCTACTGGGTAGTGTGACAGATGCAAGAACTCATGGACAACTTGGTGGAAAGAGCCTGGTCTGTCCTAATCAGAGTCTGTCCCTGCCAGAGCAATCAGGCCTGCTTCAGGAGACTGGGGCCGGGAGCGCCCCAGGCCCTGAGCTCGGTTCACCACCCCGGCTCAGGTCTACTTGAATTATCACCATGCTTTTACCCTCCTCCCAGAATAGAATGCAATGCTATTTTCTTCCCTTCAGATGTGTAACTATGGTTATCCCAGGAAAAATCATCCAATAAATACTTCCACATATTGCTGGTAGGTGTATACATATAGTCAACTCATTTGGAAGGCAATTTGAATGTATCTGTCGAAAACCTTGAAAATGTCCTTGGGTCTCATAATAACCCTTCTTTGACCTTATGCCAAGGAAATGCCCCAAGAGAGAGAAAATCTTGATATCAAAGATAGGCATAATTATGTTATTTATAAGGAACATCAGAAAGAATCAAAGCAGGATATAACCACATCGTAATTTTTCACTTTCACCTTCATAAAAAGACATGGAACAGGTGACTATGTGAAGACAAAAGGAGACAAAGGCGTAGATGAGGTGTGATGACAGTCGTGAAACTCAGTGCATGGAGGACAATTTAATTAAACTCAATCAAATGTAGTGGTGTGAGGGGTATCATTGTAACTGATTTTTCCTGCATTGCAGTATTTAATGTATTTTCAACATTGACTATGCTTGTTTTTATTATCAGGAAGAATACCTTAATTTTTTAAAGACATTTTCCTTCCTGATGCTACAATTTGAAGTAAATGGAAATTTACAAATTGAAGTAAAAAGAAAATGAGAGATGCCAGTGTGATAAGCAAAGGAGAGCCTTTGAGATATATTTCAAGAGAGATGTCTACAGCAGAAAGCTGAGCAGCAGGTGACTGCGGCATAGCCGTGGTCAGCTGTCGGAAAGATCCAGAATGACCTGCAGACACTCTTGGAATTGCCAGGATCAGGGGGTCCAGGCAGCAGACTTCCCTGCAGAAATCCCGAAACGCCCTGCACTGACGCCTGAGCTGGAGAGCCAGGGAGCCGAATCAAGGGGCCTAGAACAGAGGGGCGTCTGACAGCCAGATCATTAGACTCCTCGAGGGAACGGGAAGGTTTGACATTCCTCGCGAGCTTTGAAAATCGTGATCTTCACATCACAGCGGTGTCAGAGCCACGTGAGAATAGGTGGGACCTGGCACCCGTGGCAGACAGTAAATACAGAGCGAGCATCTAAGGAGTTGTGATTCAGTGAACATGTGTTTCGGGAGACTCTGGCTTCGCATGTGCCAAGCCCGCTCATCTGCCCTGCTGTGAAGCCAGAGCTGCAGGGGCTCAGGGGAGGGTGGTGAGTCGTTCCCCGAGGCTGCGGACACTGGGGCTGAGAGCTGCAGCCTCCGGCAGCCCAGGCCAGACACTCAGCTCCCAGTGACTCCTGAGACAATGGCGTGGAGATGATGCCACCCCACTGGGCAAGCCATGATGCCCTGGGCTGAAGGCTCCATCACTAAGGATGTTTCTAAGAGGCGCCAAAGCCCCTCTGACATCACCTCAGCCACCAGAGTAGGGCCATCACTCATCACACTGAGCCAGACACAGAGTGCCCCCGATCGCCCCCTTCATCCGCGCTAAGGACAGACTCATCACCAATCCATGCCGCCCGCCTGCTCCGAGAACCACCTGTTCAAGGTGTCCAGTGTCTGCAGGTCCCCAGTGAAGCCGGGACACGTGCACTGTTAGAAATATCTCAGTTTATTGTGATCGAGGAAATTCTTACCTGGGGAAGGCCATTCTGAGTGTTCTGGGCGATCTGTTTATCCATCGACGAAGAACAGTCTCTAAAAGACTGTCAGTTTCATAAATCTAGTTCAAATCAGACAAGAAACCCTGAAGCACTAACACCAGTTCTTCATAAAATCAAGACAGCTGGTTCTGGACTGAGCCTCGTTATTCTCAATATTTTTTTCATCAAATGATCAGATGACTAGAAACTAGAAGACTTCATGACTTTGAAATCTTCAGACGACACTAGGTAGAGAGAAAGAAGAAATAGATTGGGATTTTAAAACACGGAACAATGGATCAAAGCAAACCAGATGGAAGTGCGTGCATGTCAATGTCCCCATTCTGGTTGCTGAGTCAGAGTAACAAGACGAAAGAGCCTGGCTGGGGAGGTGAACAAGGCTCTGCCTGGGGAACTGGGCTTACCTGGGTGGGTGTGATCAGACGCCAATTTCTCCACTCGTGATAGAGAGCAGGAGAGCCCGATGCCAGTCCCTGAGCAGACTGCACCCGGAGGGCTGACTCCTGCACTGGGTGCCACAGTGAACCAAGAGATGTGCAAATGAAGCACCTCCAGTAGAGTCCACTGCAGGGTGGAGCTCTTGGAAATCGTTCCAGGTGAGGATAGGGCAGGGATGGGGAATGTTCCAGCTGGAAAGCAGAAGAGTAGGGGCAGGAGTTCAAGCTATTGAAAAATGTTCCAAAAGTGCTCTTGAAAGAGGAATTCAGTTCACTCTCTGCTGCTGAAGAGGGTAAAAGCAAGGCCAATGGGAAGACATGATGCACATTGTAATGCAGACAAGAAGGGTGGTTGTCTGTCCTTCTGTCCCGCTGATATCCATCACGGCACCTGATACGGGGAGAGTGAGCTGAGACACACTGATGAGACTGTTAGTCCACTCTTCATACATCTGCGCCCTGCCCTGCAGATTTCAAGTGGAGCTGCCCCGGCATCAGTACCCACCAACAATGCCCATTTCCACCCACACAGACATCACTTTTGGGGCCTTAATTCTGCTCCTCCCTGGGTCTCTGTTACTTGTCCACCTGGACAATGCCTACTT
This sequence comes from Solenodon paradoxus, assembly GCA_004363575.1. Lineage (NCBI taxonomy): Eukaryota > Metazoa > Chordata > Mammalia > Eulipotyphla > Solenodontidae > Solenodon > Solenodon paradoxus. The sequence goes on along the minus strand of RJWH01003262.1, from coordinate 74,127 downwards.
CTGGTTGTGGACTGGGTTCTCCCCTCCTTGGGACCTCTTGCCCCCCACTTCTCCTGCACTGCAGACCCCACCACCCATCCTCTGTGCTCCTGGAGCCCAAGCATATATCCATCACATTCACCTCACCTGGTGGAGTGATACTGTCCACACTCCTGCTTCGTTCATGGAATGAGCACTGGGTCTTTCTGACTTTCTTATGCCAGTGCCAAGAAGAGCTTTGGGAACTGCAGAGAGAGAGAGAGAGGGAGGGAGGGATGGAGGGGGAGAGGGAGAGAGAGAACATTGAGTCAAGGGTCTGTGGCTGATTTACTTACACCTCCCAGGTATGAACAAAATGAACCAAATCAGGAGTAAGAAGCAAACTAGAAGTTTCACTTTTAGAAAAAAAGGCTTTGGAGGCATGACTAATGACATGGTCTTAGAGGAGATCAGTCTAAAGACATGAGAACTCAGTCTGATGCACTGCCATGAACTCTTAATGAAAACCACATGGCGAGTTGGCAGTGAACTCTGGGTCGGAGACGCAAAGAAAAAGAATAGAAATGCTTTTCGTTTAGTCAACCAGTAGGCCCTGAAGCCGAAGAAACATCTTGATCATTTGTTTGGCTTTAATTCTCTAATGTGATCACTAGTATTTCTAAGATCAACTGGGATTTTTACTCTTAAAGCTGGTTTGTCCTAAACCAGTACTATTTTGTTCCATCTAAAGATAATATTATGAAAACCAAAAGTATTCTAATCAAGTATATAAAATGAAGACATTAAAATTGAAAACCGAATTGTGTCATGATACACCGGGTATGTGTAATGAAAAAGTAAGCTCATGACTGTAGTGACACATTTTGCCTATTTTTATAAACGGGGTCAGGGAAGAAAATGGATGTGTCATGACCCTACCATGTTATGTTCTCAAAAATCTCCAGCCTTAACATTTTTTTCCAGTTGGTGTCTCCTAGGCGGCCGCCAGACAGCGGAAGAAAAGTGGGCTAACGAAGCGCACCCCACAGAAGAGCAGCTGAGAGTCCGGCTTCTCCAGGGTGATGCAGAGGGCCGTGAGCACATGAAGACATCATCGTTAGTCATCAGGATGATGCACATCAGCACCTCAGCTAAGTAGCACCTCACCTCCACTAAGATGACTGTAGCAGGAAAGACTTGCTGCAGCAGCTCTTGGCGGACTGTGGAGAAGTCAGAACCCTCGTAAACTGCTGGCAGCATTGGACTATGGTGTCACCTATTTTAGGAAACTCTGGTGCTTTAGAAAACAAATGGCTGTTGTGTTACCATTTTACCCAGAAATTCTAGCTCTTCATACAGACCCAAGAGAAACACTTGTCCACAAATGTTCACAGCAGCATTATTTATAGAGTTAGAAGGACCCCAAATGACCATCAATTGATGAATGAATAAACAAACGTGATCTGTTCCGACAAGGGAATATTATTCACTCATACAAAGGAATAAAGGACTGACACAGGCTATCACATGCATGGATCTTGAAAACATATGCTCAGTAGGAAAGCAAAGTGATGAAAGACTGCACAGTGTGTAATTCCATTCATTATCCACCACAGGTAAATCAATGGAGATAGAAAGTAGATTGTTGGTTGCTTAGAGTTGGAGATAAGAAAGGGTGACTTGGGGACAGATAAAGCATCCTGGTTTCTTTCTGGACTGAGGCAAAAGTCTAATATTGTTTTTGGCAAAGTTCTATAGCTGTGAATATAGCAGACACAATTAAATTAGACACTCAAATGGACAAATGATGTGGTACATGGATTAAATCTCAACAAAACTGTGAAACTACATCAAGAAGACTCTTAAATACATTGTTCAAGTATTGGTATCTTCCACTTTTTGGAGGAGACACTACTGGAGAGATGCAATTCAGAAAACAAGACTAAACCACTTTTCTGAGGGCTCCATCCCTGTGTCTACAAAACTGAGCACACATTCCCATTGGAAAACAGTACAACAAATAACATTTTCAGACTTCATTTACAAGTTAAAAGCTGAAATTCAAATATTTAGAAGAAAACGTAAATTACTCAGCAAATATTAATGATAAATGTCCCTGGAGAACACACGAATTATATAACTGTCGTGAAATTATGTTCTCAAAGTAAAATGTATCTCTGCCCATCTAGATGTTGAAGGTTCTGGATTAAGAAATACTTTTTAAACAAATTAAAGCATCTGAAAAGAGAGAGCTTTAATTCTCCCCAGAGTCACAGAGCTTCAGGATGGAGAACCCTTTCCATGATCTGCATGTTCCTGAGGAGACGAGGGCCAGCCTCCCTGCTGCAGGGCCTGGTCTGCAGCCAGAGTTTTCAGGGGGACACTTGGTTCCTGAGTGCCGGCTGAGAAATAATTCAAAGGATAAACTTATTAAAGGGAAGACCAGAACGGTGCCTGTGGACAGTAAAGCTGCAACATTGTAGGCTGGGCTGGGGTCCTATATACCCCTGGGCTTGGGAAATTCCAGGCTTGTATCCCACAGCTTTGTTTGTTTGTTTTTTGCCCTCTACTCTGCTTACTTGCTACAATTTTCTTTACATTCTTACCATTAGAAGTTGACAATTGTCTTCCCCTCCTTCCTCCTGTGCTCACCTTTCTTTTCATTTGTGTCCTCCCTCCATTCTCAACAGCATCATCAATGGCAGAGCCAGGACTCACCCCAAATTCCAGCTTTCACTGCCACTTCCTCCCAGGGGAGGCGGGGCTTCCGGGGGGCTGCTCAGTCCCGGCAGTGGCTGGCGGTGTCTTCTCTGCAGCGCTGTCCTCAGCTTGCTGTGCCCCGGGCGCTGGAGTGGGTGATGGGGTGATGGGGCCGGGTGGCGGCTGCACACGCCGTCGTGTCCCAGAAATCTCCCTGCAGAGCTCTTCCTGAAGCAGGATCCTCTGCAAGTCTCTGAGCCCTGGGATTGCTTCTTGCTCCCTGTTCAGTGACCCTGTTCTTGGGCTCTGTGTGCTCTCTAAGGGGGAGGCCACAGCTCCCAGCACAGCGTGCCCGCCCCTCGCCGGCTCCCCGCCAGGCAGCATCTTCCATTTAGCACATTTTCTTTGTGTGTGTGTGTGTATATGTATTTGTATGTATATATGTATGTGTGTATATATGTATGCTTATATGTGTGTATGTATACTTACCGTTTCTTTAGTTCACAATGCTAAATTCATTTTAGAGCACTGATACTGCATCTCAGTCTGCATTTCCCCACCACCAGAGTTCCAGTGTCCCTTACCCCACCTTCCCCCTCTTCCCTTCTTTTCTTCCCCCACCCCAAACTGGTCCTGAGTCCTTTGTTGGGATTCATACGTTAATTTGTTTCATTTCTTTATATTCCACATAGGAGTGACACCAGCCTGCATTTCTGCTTTTCTTCCTGACTTACTTCACTCAACCTGATCCCCTCCATTCCCATCCAGATTATTGCAAAGGGCACCGGTTCATCCTTTTTCATAGCAGCATAGAACTCCATCAAGTATCTAGACCGCAGCTTTCTGATCCAGCATCAGTGCACGGACATTTATGTGCGTCCATGTCTGAGCTGCTGCGAATGCCCTGCTAGGAGCACAGGGCGCAGATGCTTTTATTTAGCACCTTCCAACAGACCCTCGGGCACAGGTAAGGAAAAAGCAAGGACGCGGGCGAAATCCAGGAGCCACCTGCCATCTCGGCTGTCTCCTCCATGACCCCAGTCAGCACCCCGAATGTCTGCCTCACCCTTGCTGACACGGGTGAGCAAACGTGCTCACTCACTGAGGGAGAAGTTGCGAAACTCTCTCACTTTCCTGAGCGCTCTGTGAGCTGCTCAGTTAGGGTCCTCTCGCGGTGCAGCCCTGACCTGCCGCTGCGATCAGGGGGAGCGGTTTCCTCCCAGCCTGCGCCCGTCTGCTTCCGGCTCCACGGCACCTCCGGGCCCGCAGACGTGAACGGAGACGCGCTCCCACGCCCGTGTCCCAGCTCCCAGTTCACCGCCTTCCTGGCTCTCTGTCACCATGGGAGAAGCAGGCTCCCCGTGAGCCACAGCCTCTCGGGACATGGGGCAGCCTCCAGAGGGGCTCGCACAGCCTGCGCTGCCCCCGGTGACTCCCGGAGAACACGCCCCGGCGGCCCTTCGGAAACACAGGTCTGTGCCAAGGACACTCCCAGTGTCCCCAAGACCAGGGTGGCTTCAGGATTTCTCAATTCCTCTCAGCTCTGGAACTGATGTCATGGCAATGACATCCATGTGGCATCTAAACAAAAATGCTGAGCTTATGTCCAGAAATCATAGGAACTTGTAACCAAGCCAGCAAAAATGAAAGAGAATGATAAATTCTCTATAAATTCAGTTAAACAAATGTCTGTTAAGTGCCTGCTTTTCCCCAGATTTTGAGCTCTGCCAAGAAAACACCGACTTCAAGGAAGCCCTATAATGGCCCTCAAAGAGCACACGTTGTGACAACAGACACGCGGACACGCTCACAGACACATGTACACGGTCGCAGCACACAGCACACACAGACACGTGCACACAGAGGCTCACAGACATGCAGCACCCGCCACACGTGCACACACGCGTGCACACACACAAACGTGACTGAAACATGCCGCAGTGTTCCACGGATAGAAACGCCAGCAGCAGAGCACGCGAACACCGCAAAGTAAGTGCTGCCTGGCCGGGGGAGGAAGAAGAAAGTCTTGCTCCTTCCCCGGCGGTGCCGCAAGTCACTGGTCCCAGGGGCCTCCAGAGACGACGTCTGGAAGTGCTGGAAAGTCAGCACAAGGCTTGGGCTTGTGCCCGAGCCTGCTCTCGTCCCCAGAGAGTGTGTCTGCACATCTCACCGGCCCTCCAGGCTCAGGAGGCCACAGTGCCCTGTGGACGACTGCTGACAAAACCATCTCCTTACCCCACGCTGTGTGCATTTATTCAACCGTTCACATCATTTAATCATCAGACGGTTTGCTCTTGTGAATACAGCCATCATCCTGTGTGAAGTTTTCTAACTGGTCATTTCCTAAGTGACAGCAGTGCTGCCTTTGCTCATCTCGTGTCTGCTACCCCGCAAGCTCTTTTGTTAACGTCAACACTAGAGTCTGTCATTTGGGGGCCGAGACTCAGCATTCCAGAATAGATTCTTTTCTGTCTGTTTCTCTAGAGCTATCGATTTTACCAGCTACGAGTGACAACTTTAATTTAGTTTGTACTCGTCATTTCCTCCCCTTCGCTGTTTCTTGCCTCTGTGTGTCTGTGTGAGCTCATGTGTGTCTGTGTGTGTCCGTGTGTATATGCATGTGGAAGCATGCGGTGTGCCTGTGTGAACATACATGTGAGAGCATGTGCATGCCTGTGCGCACGCGTGTCTGTGTGCCTGAGAGCATTGCGTGCCTGTGTGCATATATGCAAGTGGGGGCATGTGTGTGCCCGTTGCGTGTGTGTGTGCATGTTCGCTTCCAGCACGGTGTTTCTTTCTTGACTCTGGTTTTCCCGGGTGACTCTCGGGAGGTATGGGGAGGTTTTTTGTGCTTCTTCACCTGGGTTTCTTTGTGCTGTCAGTTCCTTGAAATCTCCATGCTTCTTTGCCACCTGTAGTCATTTGCATGTTCCCATCTCTGTTTTTTATCTACTCCCCTTCTGAATCTTTCATGCCACTTTTTACATCTTTCAGAACTCATTTCAAATAATGCATTTTTGCAAAAGCCCTTTCATCTGAGGTCTGACACACCAACTGCCCCCAGATGCCTGGCCCTGCTGCCCCAGGAACCCGCACTCCTTTCTGCATCGTATCAGCCTCAGTTAAGTCCCGACAGCGTCAGAGAAGTTAAGCTTTAATCAACTGCCAGTGGCTCGCTGGTGGCTTGATGGCTGTCTCGTCCTGCTGCCTGTGACGTCCAGAAGCCGGGCGCACAAGTGACTCATGGCCCACGTGCCTCAGTTTTCAGCAGAGTCCCATGTCTGAGGAACAAAATAAAGTGGCATCTAGTGAGTAAAGAAGGGAGTCGTTTGAGAGGAATTTAAAATGCAAATCATTTTTAAAGGTTACTCGTTTCCTTCTTTTATATGCCATTCATATATGCAGAGTCTTTGCTCAGATTTTCAAAATTGCTGAGTTAAATTATCTCTTGGCCCATAAAGCTGGTGACTGGAGTGGAGACCGTGGAAAGTCCAAGGACAAACAAAAAAAGAAACAAGTAAACAAGTAAAAAGGTAAATAAATAAATGCGCTTTCTTCTCTTATTTCAGAATGCTTCTTCCTTCTCTTCCTTCCTCTGAAAAAGACGTTTACTAGACACAGCGCGGTCTAATCTCCGGGTCTACCGAAAACACCTCGTCCGCTTGCAAATGGCCACACTGATGTCCTCGCATCCACCTCACGTGCACACCTGCGCTGTCCCCCGAGCTGCCGATCTGTTTCCCAAAGTCTGTCCCTGGACACATTGAGACAAATGCTCAGAATTGGAAGAATGATGACTGACTATTCACCACATTTTGGAGGCAGCTTCTAGGGCATAAAGAACATGCAAAGCCCTTCGTCTCAAAGCCCTGTGCCGATGGAAACTCTGCCCGGATTCTACTGGTTTTTTCCGTTTTGGGAGTTCTTTGAGGTGGCAGCGCCCCTGTTAAAAGTCTTTGCTCGGACTGAGCTTGTTGAGTCAGACGATCAAGAATCCATTAAAGCGCCAGCCGCTGGTGACGTCTGTGATCCGTCTGTGGTTCTGAGCATCTGCTCTGCGCTGCTTCCCCCGCAGTCTCCTGAGTCTGGTGCCACCGGTCCTCAGCGCCCACTGTCCTGCATGGAGACGCTTAGTGCAACTCTGAGCATGTCTCAGATGTTTGTGCGCTGACCCCTTCCAGGGGCCCATTTTCTACTGAGAAAGCAGAAGTCGAATATGATTGACTTAGCTAAGATTCGCCACCCCTTCCTGCTGCCCTGAGCTGCCTCTCCTAAGTAGGGCTCTGTTCCTTCAACAGTCTCTCTGTTTATTTTATTTGTATTTTTTAAAGGACCAGCACAGGCAGGAATGAAGGTGAATAGAGACAGGCAGTTGAGAAGGGGGAGGAGGAAGAAGCATTTATTTTATTTTAGTTGTTCAGCCCCCTGCCCCAGCCCTGGGCCGCGATCCCGCGTCCTTGGGATGCATGTGCACCGTGTGGGTCAAAGGCAGCTGACCAAACCGCTCCTCTACCAGGGTTTCTCAACCATCTATCCTTTCAGAAACAAATTAATTAAGCCCAACGACCAAAAAGAAGTTCTTCAAGCCCTTAGGCGCTCACACACTCTCTGGGGCTTTAGGGAGCACCCTGAGGCCCACACTTCCTCCTCGGGACAAGCCGTGTGCGTGGCCTGGCAGGCAGACCCCTTCTTACTTGCTTGCTAGTTTACGAAAAATTTGGTCGTCACCAAATTGTGGAACAGAAGAAGGAATTTTAGCTTTCGCCCTCTCCCTCTACTCATTACCGGCAAGAAATCTCAGCTGAGGTCCTCAACAAAGGAGGAGGCCCCCCGAGAGACTCTGATTCAATAAAGCGGCAGAAAGCAAATGACGTCAGAGGCCAGATGTCCACTCAGGGGCACCCTCCACCCTCAGTCCCCGCTGGCCCCTTGTTTACTGAGCAAGAGCGCTCTCGGTCAGTAGAGAAAACTGTTACTGCCAAGATGGGGTCATGGATCATGGGTAGATTTACTTTTTTGATATAAAAGTTAATCATATGTGAATGAAAGGCGGATATAGGGTTTTCGTTTTATCACTGTCATAAAACAGAATTTGTCCTAGTCCTGGACTGGTTGAGAGGGTGTGTGCTCAGACCTCCTAACACTCTGGGTAAACTGTAACCATGCTCATCTATGTCTGCCAGTTGTTTAAGTCAAAGAAAACCCAACTTAAGCAAATTATTAAACTTGAAACTTAACCAGGTGCAGAGGTCATGAATGGCTTTCTTATTCTTCCCTGTTGAGCACGTTAGCCGAACTCTCCGCCGCTAGCTCTGGCATGGACGTGGGAGACCAACAGACCCGTTTAGCAACCCAGCAGTCTGCTCAGCGGAAAGTCCACCGAATCTTCCAGGGCCCAGTTCCGGCCATGACGCAGGCATGTGTGACAGGCACAAAGGCGACCGACCTTCTAGATACATGCGCAAGACATTCAAAGACTGAATCGAGGGCAGAGCTGGATGGCTGGAATTCATTAGAGAGGGACAGTATTTGGCTGATTCTGCAAAATTCCTAAGGTTTTGCCTATTACGATATCAGATTTCAGCTTTACTGGGTATAGCAATTTGTGAGCTAATTTTTTTTTTGATTAATGATGTCAAAAGGACTTTGGTATTTCCAACTTTGTACACAAACCTAGCAGGCAAAATCTTCCATAAATGTATTCTAAGCTCTTGGCAAACTTTCCTCAGAAGCAAATATTAACTCCAGATAGTGTTTATTAGCTTTTATAAAATAATCACTGTAATAGTGGCATGTAATTGCTAGAGGTAAATGCTTATCTAGGCCAAGAATTAATCAAGTGCAAGCGCCTTAATAGAATCCGGTCAGAAATAATTTATTTCTTGCAAGGTTTACATTTTAAAACAGCCACGAGGTTTCCCTGATGCTGCGTTCCACTCCAGCGGTGATTTCAACAGAGATGCATTTCATCCTGTCTTGCTGCCAACAAAGGAAGGTGAGTACGTGAATTCTGTGCTAGCTAGTAGAGATAAAATCTCTCACACTGCGTAATCTAGCATCTTGCTCTCCATCTCCAGGGCGGAACTAACATCTGTAGAGATTCTCCCAATATGCACAGTTGTCATGTGTCATTCTTAGCATCCTACCGTTGCCGCTTTTTCTAAATGCATCCTGGTGAGACTCAACAGCTCTCTGCGAGGACCCTAGATCTCCACTTCAGTGCATAGGTTTTGCGTGGGTGCAGGTTTTCAACTGCTTGAGTCTGAAAGGAGTGCAATTGATGGATCATATGATCCGAGAAAATTCTGTTTTGTCAGAAACCAGCAAGCTATCTTTTGAAGTGGTGGTGGGTACCGTGTTGCATTTCCTTCCATGGGTGCGTGTTCCTGCAACTCCACCTGATCACCAGACTAGGTCACCGTCATAGGTGGTAACACTTCGCTGTTGTTTTCGTTTGTATTTCCTGGCGACATGTATCTTTTCATATACTTATTTGTCACCTCTCTATCTTCCTTGGCAAGATGCCTGTTAATGTCTTTTGACCCTTTTTTTAAACCAGGTTGTTTGTTTTCTCATTGTCGCATTTTGAGAGGACTTTGGTCTGGGTTACAGTCCTTTATCAAATGTGTCTTTTCAAAATCTTTTACCCTAGTCGGTGACTTGTCATCTAATTCTCTTGATACTGTCTTTTTCCAGTTTCTAATTTTAATAAAATCAAGCTGATTCTTTATTTCATGGATGGTGTCTTTGATGCCACAAAAAGGCATCCCCATACCCAAGTCACCTAAGTGCTCCCCTTCTAGGAATGTCAGAATTCTGTGTTTGAATCTGTCGGGATGTGTTCCATTTTGAGTTCATCTTTGTAAAGAGCATCAGCGCTGTGTCTAGGTCTAAACTAGGAGTCTCTCCAATCCGCTTCGTATTCAATACACAAAAGTGTCTCAGCCAGGCCAGCAGAACGGGAGAGAATCACGACAGGAGGATGTGGGAGCAGAAGGAGCAGAAGCCGTTTTAGCTGTGGTTTTCTCACACTTTTGTGCGCTGGGCATCGATGAGAGCGCATCTTCTGTCTGCAGTGTTACTGGACTAGCGGTCACAATTTTCCATATCATTAGTCTCTGGCTCCATACATTTTAAACCTTAGTTTTGCTTCATAATACAAATATGTGTATTGTGAGTCTGCTTATGGAAATGCAACAAAATATGCTCTATCTGAGCACCCAAGTTTCCAAGGCACCAGTCAGTAGCGCTGGTATAAACCGCGAGTACATCTGTGTGTGTGGAGTGGTATATTTTATGGCTCCCAACTATCAATAATTAAAATAGATTTTAATCAGCTATGCTAAAAGAAAACTGAGTTATCCTTCCCTCTCTATAAAAAATAATGTAAATTATCACCCAAAGCAGAAGCGCTTCAGAGGGTATTGCAGCCAAAAATGTGGGAATAAAAGTATTATGCAGCTGTGTCAGTTAATTACTGAAAATATTATGCTACTTTTCTGGATTTCATGGTATTTGTGAGACTTTTCAGCTTCTTAAAATTTGTTTCCTCTTCTCACTCCAAATAAATATTCACTTTCACTTTGCATCTCTAATTTGTCTTCTTTCTCTTAAAGAGCACCAGCTCCCCCGAAGTGTTCACGCTGAAGCCCGTCGAACCCAGCCTGGCCCGGGTCGCCGCAAGTTCGCCGAACGAGGCTTTACTCTAACCCAAATTAAACAGACGCTACTGAAGCGACATGTGAAGTTGTTCAAGAAATGGCGAATTCAGGCCACGCGGCCACTCATTTTCCAGGCGCTGTTGCCGCCACCTTCCACGTCTGGACTGAGGAACAGCGGGATTCGCCCATGCGCCGCGGCGGCGGCGGTGGCAGCAGCTCTGGGGTGGAGGCGGCAGGCCCGGGGCCACGCAGCGACCGTCCATGGGTCTCTGGGAAGCACTGGAGCCGCCGGGCGGGGAGGAGAGGGCAGGCCAGGCCTCAGGGTCCACTGGCAGAGTTGGCACTCTTACACGGTCCTAGCTCTTCCCTGGGGGAGGCAACGACCTACCCCCATCCTGATCTTCTCCACGACTGGAGATGTCAGCACATGGCCTTTCCTGGGCACCCTCTTCAGCTGGCCAGTTGGGACGAGGGCCGGGGCACGACGGGCTGTGCCCGGGAGAGCTGCCTCTCCCTGGCTCCGCTCGCTCAGTCACTGCACCCTCAGGGCCGCCGGGACCGGCTTGCTCTCAGGGAGGCGGACGTGTCTCCAGTCTTCTCTGGAAACTACCCGCGAGCCCCTGATGTCCTTGCAGCCTGAAGGCTGTAGCCCAAGAGCCAACCCTCACTTCACGTCCGCAGTTCAGAAGAGACTGGTGATGGGTCCCAGCATCGGGCAGGAGCTCCTTCTTAGTCTGCCTTTGGTCGTGTTCAGGGCTTCCTGACGAGGGGCGCCCGCCACAGCGGGGAGGGCTGGCCTCTCTCTCCTCTGAGTGTCCTGTCAGCTCCTCCCACAAACGCCTCGCAGGCACAGCCAGGGTAGCGCGTGACTGGACGGCAGGGACTGCTGACCCGTCCAGGCACGTCAATACGGTTAACCCACAGCAACGCCTACACAGCTTGAAATGCGTCTCTTACTCGTGTCTCAGGCAAGCTCTCCCTCGTCCGCCAGCACTGCCGTCTTGGGGTCGCTTTCTGGACAAATAACTACAATCAGGAAGCATCCACTGGACGCTCGCAAAGGCCCAGAGTCCTGCTGGAGCTTCAGGTCATTGTCAGGAGTCTGCTCCTGGAGAGCGCGGCCCTGTCTCGGTACAGGTCGTCCTAAGAGAACATTGCAGACCAGGGCTCAGCGACAGACGCTGACGTCTCATGTTCTGAGACCAGAAGTCCCAGGCGGAGATGCCGCAGGCTCTGTTCTGACGAGGGGCCTCTTTGTGGTTTGGAGACAGCCTTCTCGCTGTGTCCTCACTGCTGGAGACAGATGACTCTCTGGTGTCTCTTCTAGGGACACCATTCCCGTCCTGAGGGCTTCACCGTCAGAGCTCATCACACCCAAACATGTCCCAAAGGCTCCAGCGCCAGACACCAGCGGGCTGAGGGAAGGGAGCTCACGGCGTGCATTCCAGGGACAGCGTCCAGGCCACAGCCAAAAAGTCCTGGGGAAGCCTGTGTCCCGTGGCGGTGACCATACCTCGTTGCGCTGTGTGTCCTGGAGCAAAGCACCGGTGCTCTCTGGACCTGGCTTCTCCGTGGGCACGTCGAGGGACAGAAGGGGCCTCTCCGGTGCTTCGCGGTGCTGTGTGTGTCCCGGGGTCTGGCAGCTCCCCTGGGCGGGTGAGCTGCGGGCAGGGCAAGCATCAGGACCAGAGACCGCTGTCTGCAGACTCGTGCAGTGATGTCATTTTAAGGGAAATCGGTGTCAAACTTTGCTCCAAATGTGGAGCGCAGGGGCCGTCTGAGAGTGTGACAGTGAAGTCCGTTTCAAGTCACATCTGGCTTCACAGTCATCCTTCTTGGGACACCCTTCGTTCAAACAGAAGAGACGGGAACCAGGCTGAGCAGGTCCGAGGGCTGTGCACTCGGGGCCTCTCTCGGGGGTCCCAAGGGGGCTGGTGTGGGCTTCGGAGTTCCGCTCGGAGGGTTCGGCTTTGTATCACACACATCCACTGACCTCTAGACCCGAAAGAACCCCTGGAAATGATGAAACGCTTGGGTTCACGCATGCTATTTTGATTCTACTCCTTTAAAAGTTTGCCTCCAGGGTCTAAATTACCGGGGCGTCATCTTCCACTAAGTGAGTTCTCATTGCAGTCCCTCCCTCTGCACTAACCAGGATGAACAGGTGGGACAAGTCACGGTGGCATTTACTGGGTGTCAAGAACATGCACGACCTCATAGCAGGACTGAAATGTGTGGCCGCACATCCACCGGCGCGGCTCAGTGGAAACTGCTCCTGACGAGGAACAACTGGGAAACTGGGTTTGCTGTGCTGCTGTCAGACCCAGGCGGGAAGGCGGGCGCCGTGGTGGCTCTGAGACCCCGCATCGCCCCACAATTCGCTGCAACCTGTGGGTACGCAGTCTCAGAGTTAGAAAGTTGGAGCAGGCGAGGCTTTTGGAAGGTTCCAGAAGCCCCCAGTCATGGAATCTTGACCTTGGAATTGCAGATGGAACGGGTTAGTCCTTGGGAAACATTGTCCCTGGTGGGGAGGGGACCACAGGAAGGAGGCTCTTGCTAAAACAACGTCACCTTCCGCAGAAGCTCTGGCCACAAGGTGAGCCTGACTCTGCCCCAGACACAAAGACTTTCACGGACTGATGTCAAGAAAACGTCAGCCCTGTGCTGCAGTCAAGGGGAGGTGCAGACGTGCTGCGTCCTGGGCTCAGCAGCACCCGTACCTCCCTGCAAGGGGCACTTTCTACATCTTGTCTCAGCTCTGAGGACCCTGCCAGTGTCCGGACCATGAGAGCCGAGCTGACTTCTCCTTGAGTCCATTCCCCTCGACTTAACAGCAGAAGGAATAGGCACAAGAAGGGCATCCTTCAAGGCATTCTCTGGAGAAAGCGAGAGGCTTGGCAGCCCCCATGGCAGGTGTCTTGGGTGTTTACAGTAATCACTGTCCTGTCACCCCAATCCCCCCGAATATGCATCTCAAAACAGTCCCGACATGCAGAAACAATCATCGTGAGCCACACGGTGCTCCAAGTCAGCCGGCGTAAAGGACAAAGGGAGAAGCTAAGCACTGTCTTTAAAAACAGCCTGGGGAGCAGTGTCCCTCTGACACGACAGCGGCGGCACCAGTGACCCTCAGAGGACACATTGGTGTGAGCGGCTCTGCTGGGAAGGAGGTGCAGGACCAGACCAGACACATATTCGTGAAGAGACGAAAGTCAGGCTGCAGACACCCAGGACAGAGGCCTGTCCGCCTGCCCATGAGAAGAGTCAGACTGAATTTCCTGCCTCTGTTTCCTTCTGCTTCCCACTCACTGCAAGGACCTGTCTGCTCCCAGTGGAGGCTCTCGGCCCCGCTGCCCCGTCGGGCGAGGAGCACCGGCGGTGTCCTCAGCCCTGACCAGAGGCAGCAGGGAAGCGTGTTGGGACCCAGATCAGTGCCTCTTCCCCTCAAGTGCTTTTCCCCAGAGACGCTGTCTACCATGGGGCCAGCCAGGGGCTTTTCCGCGCCACGTTTGGGATTGACCTCGTCTGCCGAGTAGAGATGCGAGCCCACGGGTTTCTCTGAGCTGTGTCCCCACCGTTGTTTTGCCGCTGGTTGCAGGACCGCTGTCCCTTGGTTCTGGGGCCTGGAGAGGCCACAGCCCGACCTCCCGCATCGTCAGTGGTGTGTGCTGACCGTCTGCTCATGGGTCAGCCTGTGGGGCAGCAGAGGAATGCAAGCGGCAGGGAGCCCCTCAGTCACTGGCCTGTGCAGGGAGCTCACAGCTGTCCCTGCGTCTTCCGGCGAGTGGGGAAGATGGGCCGCAAGGATAGACAGGACCTGGACGCTGAGCTGGTCCAGGCAGCGGGAAGCAGCTTCACACTCCAGAACGTGGGCAGAGCCCAAGAGAAATGGGGTGAAATGAAACAAACCCACAAAGGAAGCCAGGCCTCTCCACGGACGGGACTGAGCAACTGAATCCGGGGCAGAGGCCGGGCCTGGGTGGCAGGGACGCTGCCCCAGCTGGCCTGCCCCTTGGGTCCTATGTACTGGACTTGTGCTGTGTGGAGGCTCTTACTGGGCCCTCAGGATAACCCGAGATGCATGCGGCCCCCAATTTCCAGAGGATGAGACAGAATCTTGGGAGGTGGGCAGATGAGCCATGCACAGGGGCCAGGGCGTGTGGGCCCCAGCGTGTCAGGTCTCTGTGACTGTGTCCATCCAGCTTCCCAGGGGTAGAGTGTCTCAGACCACTGTCACTCTTCGGGACCCTCCCGCTGTCCCTTCTCGTCCCAGTAGCATCCCGGTACCAGAGGCCCTGGGCCCGGCTTGTCCGTAAGGGTCTCCCCAGGGCTGAACAGAACTCCAGCCTCCACACCAGCATGTCCTGAATTCTCTCCCACTTCACCACCCACCTCCAGGGAGCCGGACACCAGGGATGACAGAGAGGAAGACGGGGGCCTCGTAAAAGGGTTGCAGGCGCAGGCTGAGCAGGCCTGCAGTTGGGCTGGGAGGTCTGGCTCTGGGTGCAAAGTGGCTGCTCCTCAGCAGAGGACTGCCCCGCGGAGTCCCTAAGAGTCCTTCCCTGACCCAGGGACATTCTGAAATCTCCTTTGTCCGCAAGAAGAATGCCATTGTTTGACTGCACTCGGGGGCTGAAAACCATCGGATGAGTCGGAAAGATGTCCACAGCTCCCGGGTCCTCCGTGTGAGACGGGTGGGACCAGCCTCTCCGCCTGCCGTCCATGTGCAGAGAACCGGAAAGAACTTCATCTGCACAGACGGGGTCCTAGACGGGTCACCGTGGGGGGCTCAGGGCCCAGCCGGGCTCGCCTGCACCTTCGCCAGCGGACCGGCTCTCCTGGGCGCTGTTCTGGGCATGGACTTAGACACCGAGCCGCGCTGTGACTAGCTGTTTTCAGTTCTCACGGTTGTCAGGGCTCCTAACAAAATTCTCAGAAATAGAAGCTGAAAGCGCTGCCTCGGCGACACTTTGTCGCGTGAGAGACGCGGCAGCCGAGCTGCTCTCCAGCTGCCGGGAGCAGCTCTCGGGGGTCAGGCCTGCGGACCAAGATGCCCTGGCGGGGTCCCGGCCCGAGGGGAGTCCAGGGCAACGTGAGTTGGTCTGTCTGCGAACAGCATCGAGCAGGTGAAACTGGAATCCGAATGACTGCAGTTCCGCCATCCGACAGCAGAAGGAATCGAATGATGTGACCACACCGCTTCAAAGCAGCAGAATCCACTCCAGTTCAAACCGGCAGACGTCACTTCCCAAGGCCTGCAGGCCGCGGAGCGTGAGCTCAGGTCACAGCTCCCTTTGGCGCCTTCGAAAGCTCCCTCCACGCCGTCAACGCCGGTCACGGGGAGACAGGTATAAAGACCGAGTGGACGGCCGTCCTTTCGAGAGTCACGTTCTTCCTGGTTGATCGAGGTGAGACCCCACTGTATTCCAGAAGATAAGCCTTTCGGAGAACAGCTCATGTGGAAGCAGGATTCCCAGACGCCATGCAGACGGAATTTGCAACAAAGCCGTGGTTTCAGTTAGGACCGTGGTTGGGACCCCAGAACAACTTTTTGGTGGCCAGTCTCAAAAGATAAAAACATACACTTATACTCAGATACAAAGAGAGCTGCCTGCACACGCACATGTGTGCAACACACAGTCACACTTACACTCACGGAGACTGTCCGAAGAGCGGCGCTTCCTTTCCACGGAGCTGCCCTTGCGGCCGCGGGGCTGGGCCGGCCTCTGCAAGCCAGAAGAGAAGGGCGGGCTCCCTCCACAGTGCAGAGCCTCCGGCCTGCTGACTGGGGCTCACCCAGAGCACTGCAGGATGATTCGGGGCTTTTCCAGTATGAGCAGGGCCTGGACTTGCAAAAATAGATGCCGAAACATAATCCTGGAGCACTAGGGGAGCGGGGATGGGATGTCTCACTGAGTACTTAGCCATTAAGCATTTCTTCGGAATAGTCCTTCCCAGCAGACCAACGGATGGGACAGTCTGGTTCCGTGTTGGGAGGGTCTGGTTCCGTGTTGAGATGTATCTGGTTGATGTCACTCTAGTGGGTCCTTAGCTACCTGGAGAGAGTTCCCACTCTCCATAGAGGACCACATCCGCCCATCGGGGCTGGGTACCTGAAAGGTATATGGAAAGGAAAGTGGTGGGAACCCTGCTTGCCATCCTGAGGATGGTTATTTGTACTATAGATAGGTAGACACACAGAGAGACAGAGGGTTGGGTGGGTAGATGATAAATAGATCAATAGATAGAGACATACAGATAAATAAGTTTTCATATTTATATATCATTACACAGATATATACATTACATATATTTTATATATGTGTGAATATATATATATATGTGGCTTTTCAATGACAGATATTTTTTAAAAAGAATTTTAACAAGAGAATTTTCGGATCTACTAGCCCGGATGGTATCGTAAGCATTCAAGCTCAAATCACTCTTACTGGTTCCATCTCAGTGTCCTTCTCTAAGTAGTCTGGTGTTTGGTTTTCTTAAAGCATTTTTTTTTTTAAATAAAATGAAGAAGCCCTTCCGACAGTGACCACCGCAAGGCTGGGGTTTGAAGCCATCGGATGTCCCCAAGGGCAGGGTCCCCACAGGCGTTGCTGCTGTCACTCTGAAGCGCATCTGCTGAGGAGCAGGGGCCTGCGGGCCGACAGCAGCACTCAGGGCAGGCAAGGTGAGCGGCTGTCTCAGGCCTCTTGTGCACTTGCCAGAAATTTCTAGAATCCTCGTTTTTGAGTCAGCAAGTCACCATTTCCTCCTGATGCCCCTCTGTCCCCGGTGCCTGTGACGGTCTCCACAGGGAGACGGAGCTCCCCAACTAATGAGATAAATGAGATATGCTTGCAAGAAGTATCTCACGTGCCATGCAGCGATCACGGAAAGCCGACCACATCTACACTCTTCTGCCGAAACCACCTCCTGAAGTCTAAACCTAAGGCAAGGAAAAGCCAGCTCTGGGACAGAGGCCAGACTTTGCCCATCACCACCGGCTTCCCGAGGAGGCTGTCTGGGGATGATGCGTGAGCTTCTCCTCAGCAACGCGGTGCTTCGAAGTGATGTGACGGGCAGCCCCTGCGTCTGAGCGGGCGGCCAGGGGACAGCCCCTTCAGCCCCCGTCAGCCACTCCGTCAGACGCGCAGGTGCTGCGATGCTGACCTGGCTTAACTCCCACCGTCTCAGCAGGCTTTTCAAAAGGTGCAACTGGTAACACCACCAATTCGGAATCTCTCCCGTCAGACTGTCATTCGTCAGCTGCTGCCCCAACGGGCCTCACAGAACTCACCCCCACTCCTCTCGGGGGAGAAGCTAAGCTGTCAGGGGTGCGGGGTCCGTTTGCACAAGAGCTCTCTGCACCGTGTGTGCTCAGATGGGTACTGCGGGGGGGTACTAGGCCGTCTCTCGGGGTGCCTTCTTGAGGGGAAGCCCCTGAAAAGTGAGGCTCCCCTGGAGCACGCCTGGGGAGCCCGGGGCTGGGACGCGTTCGCCTTCGGTGCCGCCGTCCATGACGGGGGTCATCTGCCCGGATAAGGTGCTCCTCCTGGCGCCGCGAGACGTGAAACACTCAGCGCAGCGCTCACGCTCACCTTTGACACAGCTTGAGCACAGAGGCGATCTTTCCTGCTTTACTGACGAGAGGTCAGACCCTCGAGGCACCAAGGACCCCCAGCAAGTCAGCAGAACTGGACCCAGGTTCAGACAC
This sequence comes from Solenodon paradoxus, assembly GCA_004363575.1. Classification (NCBI taxonomy): domain Eukaryota; kingdom Metazoa; phylum Chordata; class Mammalia; order Eulipotyphla; family Solenodontidae; genus Solenodon; species Solenodon paradoxus. The sequence goes on along the minus strand of RJWH01003262.1, from coordinate 56,097 downwards.
CTGCGCCTCCAGCCCGTGGTCCCGGTCACCTCTCGCCCGTGTAAGACACAGGGCAGGCTTGCTGGCCTGCAGAGGCTCTCTGATCTTTAAAATCACTGAAATCCAACAGAGCCTGAGACATACTGCATGAGACGGTCCGGACTCCAGAAGTCTGGCTGGTGTTTGATGCCGGCTTCCTCGAGGCCCACTTGCCCCTCAGGAGAGACGCTTGCAAAGCACTGAAGTAAAGCTTCTTTCAACCCTTGCTCGTGACGAAGGGGAATTTGTGTAGGCTGGTCCTTTGACAGGTGGGTATGGTCACATCAGCAAAACCCGGGCGAGTGTTTCTTTTCTTTTTGTTGAAGGGAAGGGTCAGTCAGCAATGCAGGTGAATAGGCAGGCAGCGAGAGACAGAAGGAAGAGGCGTTTCATTTCTTTCAGTCAGTGGGTCATCCTGGTTGCGCCCCTGGCCTCCGGGTCTTGAGCCGGGACCTCGGGGTAGAAGTGGGCTGCACCCGGTGAACTGAGCCGCTCGGCCACCACGCGCTCTGTCAAGTGTTTTGTCAGTTGAAAGACTGAAGCTTTGGACCCAGACCCATCGTGACATAGGATGTTTCCTAAGAATCGGACTTTAGCAACATCAGCAAGTTCATCTCTGGGTCACTGTACCAAAGTCCGACTTGATTTTTGAGAAGCAGCTGACTTTTCATTACAACACAGATAAGACTCCAAATGGCGAACTGTCTTCTCCAGGCTGCCGGGAAAGTCAGGGCCTCTGGCTTCAACAAATCCTTTGTTTTGTCCCCGAGAGAATTTTGAAAGTCACAGAGCCTGACACTTCCCTACGAGCCAGTGACCTGAGCCCCATTGCGGGAAATCCACCCACCTGGCGATTTCAACATCTCTGGTAAGTCAGCAGGGCGTTGTGGACACAGACCAACAGGGTGTCGCCAGTGCTGGTCGCTGTGCACTTATTTCAGGTCTTCCAATTGCCCCAAAACACAAGGCACAAGACACAGTTGCTGGGCCCCCCGGGCTGGCCTCCAGGGGCAGCTATGACACTGCTGTCTTGGACTGTGTCCTCCATCTGACTTGCCAGGCTCCTTGCACCCTTCTGCCTTTGACAGGACAGCCTTCTGCTGGAATGTCCCTCCCCTTCTGTCTTGGGGCACCTTAGTCCCCTTTGAGGGGCTCCTCTCCACATGAATGCTTCCTCACTCAGCTGGGCATTAGCATCGTGGCTTCTGCGAGCTCAGAGCGACCTTGATCAACCTTGCCCCAGTGCCGCACCCCCCTTGTGACTTCTCGTGACATGTCTGTCCTTGTCCTCAAGCCGTGTGTCCCAGAGCACAGAGGCCAGGCCTGTGTTGTTCACGCTGGGACCCAGGACTCAGCTCTGCTCTCCAGCTGCTTGCTCCCAGGCCTCTCCCGCCCTGACCACAGCTCCTCTGCGTCCTGCCTCCCATGGACTTGGTGCCGAATCAACGTTTACCCACAGTGCTAACAATTCTGACTTTCCAGAGCACGAGGCCATTTCTGGACGGAGTGTGCATCCCCTTAGCCAGTACCTAGAACGTTACAGGTTCCTGCAAATGTCAAGTGAGGACCTGGAGGAAGACGGAGCCCAGTTGCAGTCTGGCCCCATGCTGGCTGGACATACCTACCGTGGCCGGATCTGACCTTTCCGGGACTCCTCACTCCACAATTCGTGGAGGCCTGCTGGCGGCCTCCAAGCCCAGACAGCTCCCCGTGGTGTGACCGATGCTCTAGTCTGCTCCGAGCTCCTTCAGCTCAAACATCATGCCCCCGAGGGACCTGAGGCAGCCACAGAGAGGTCGGGGCAGATGCAGGCCAGCCTTCGAGGACACTTCTAAGGCCCTGGCCGGGGTAACAGAATTTCATCTCCTTCATTCAGCCTCTGTTGTGCACAATTAAAATATGACCTGTTCCAGAGGAAATGAAGGGTTGGGACTTGCCAAGTCATATCTGTCCCTGGTGTCAAACCCAGGAGAACAGGCATCTCTGAGAGCTGACAGCTGGTTGAGACTTGCCTGTGTGAATCTAAGTGGAGGAGACCCTGTGGCATGAAAGTTCTCACCCCAGCATTTTTCAGAGCACAAGGACACGTGTCCTCAGGGGACCCAGGGAGAGGGAGCTCCTAGGTGAGGACACTGGAAGATGAGCAGCCTGTCGGGGTCCCGTCTCCTGCACCCCACACACACCGGCATGGAGCCTTTGCGTGCGCTCCTGTCTGACTCGTTAGCTAGAATCAAGCCGTGCCCCGGGCCACAGCTGGCCAGCTTTTCTGCCTGGGGTCTGAGGGGTACTTTAGGATTGGGGGCCACATGGGGCCTCTTTCTCGTGAGCTTCTCTTTCTGATTGACTTCTGTGTTGTTAACAAGCCTTTAACAGGTTGTCTTAGTGCATGTTTGTCCGGGAGGGCCCAGGCTGGAATGGCTGCAGGGGTGTGCCCACCCAGCTGGAGAAATCCTCCCTGACCACGCACTGCTGGGGCGCTTAGTGCCGTCAGCTTCTAGAAGCACAGGTTGGAATGGCCTTGACCTTCTTCCACGCCTTTCCTCGAGGAAGTCGCTGGACTTTGTTAGTTCTCACGGGAAGCATCTGGTGGCAATCCCCTGCCTGGCGCCATCACCTGACCTGCGTCAGTGGTCACACATGCTGGTGAGGCTGGAGGAGGGTGTTTACGGCCCTGCTGACATGCTCTTGCAACCAGAGGCCTAACCTGTGCCTTCAAGCCTGGCGAGTCGTTCACGGACCCCGGGGTCCAGGGCGGTGAGACACATGGGCCCCCTGCTCAAAGTGAGGTCCCTGGCTGGGGGGCAGTGCTGCCACCAGACCCACAGCTTCTCCCACAGATCCAGGTCCAGTCATGGGCCCCAGCTCGTTTCCATCACTGCACCATCTGTGTGACTGTGAAGAATTATGAACAAACCTCCGCTTCCTGACCACAGCCATGGTGCCCCGCCGCCCTTGCCGGGTTTCTGGGAGGGGCCGTTGAGGCCAGCTGGGGCAGTGTCCAGCCCCTGTGCGCGGAGGGGCAACGTGACACCCGGCATCACCCCCACCCCTGGACGGCCCTCTCAGAAACCCCTTTGCCACCAAGGATGCAGCCCAGAACGAGACACAGCCCCTGGCTGGCTCCGTCTTCCAAGACAGCTGTGTTTGAAAGGTATTTTAAAAGAAAAGGCCCGTGCAGGACCGAGGTAGCAGGTGGGGGGTCCCCAGTGCAGGAGCCGAGAAAGCCCCAGTGTCTGTGTTCTGTCCTTGACTTGAAGGGATGACCACACTCATGTCCTGCTTCCAAACATGTGTTTGTGTGAAACAAGACCACAGAAGGCAGGATGGCGGCCAGGGGTGTGGCCACGTGTGGGCTGTGCATGCGCTTCCCCTGCGAGCACCAGCGTGATTCCACCTAGAGATAGAGATCGAAGTGTCCTTCTCCCGAGTCTTCCGAAGAAGATGCAGCTCAGCCTGACGTGGGTGCCACTGAGACCCCGGGATGTTTCTCTACATCCTCTTCTCTGGACGCCTGGAGTCCCTTCTTGGGTCCGCCCTGGGAGCCATTCGGTGGATATCAATTGCTGAAAATCGCCCCGACTGTGTCCCAGGTCTGCCTCTCGTTGGGGACATGAGCACGTGAGAACGGGTAGAGCATTGTCATCTCTCGGATCCCACAAGCGGCAGAAGCCTTGTCTTATGTACCTGTCATGCACGCTAAGCCTTCCAGCTAATTTGCTGAAAATAAACCTAATGACAGACGAGCTGTCTTTTCACAGAGTATTTTGGATTCCCCACCCAAAGCGTCTGAGTTAGAGCCTCCTTGCTGAATTTCGCGGCACAGGGCAGGCTGGGGTTTTTCGTCAAAGTTGATTTTGTGTGAAGTTCAAAGTAACCCTATTTTCTTGCTTTGTATGTTCAGATCAAGAAAAAGCAAGGTGCAGTTCACTCAGACACACACCCGGGAAAGCGCAGCACGCTCAGGAATGGTGACAGAACCCAGAAACATCAGCGAACCAGCTCGTCACCAATGAACTTGTGTCGCTAAGAAGCAGAATCCAAAGCAACAAAGCAAGTAAGAGTTCAGACGTTTCCTCCCGATTCTCCCGGGGGCGGGCAAGTGTATTTCTGTGCCCCTTCAGTTACAGAGTTACACACACACACACACACACACACACACACACACACACATGATTCAAAATAGCAAAGAAGTGTTCAATGAAGATGGATCCATTCACTACAAGGAGGCAAAGGAAAAGCACCGTCATTTCCCCATGTTTGTTTTCTGTCATTGACACAGGGAATGGATCCACCCTGCAAAGAACGCAGCCCATTTCCTGCTCCGACAGGCTGCAGGGAGAAAGGGCCCCCAAGCCCACTCCCCCCACTTCCCTCCTGGACCCTGCACCAGCCTGTCACTCCCACAAGTCCCTTGGAATTGAAGGGGATGGGGCACCCCAAGAGTCACCACCCTCTGTGACCTCAACAGCCCTAGGGGTGGGGTGGGCAGAGGTCAGTGATCCTGGGTTTTGCCCAAAACTGTCACCGGAAGTCCTTCGCGCACTCCCTCCAGGAGCCCCATCCGGGCTGACAGACGCCTCCTTCCACAGGGGCTGCGAGGACCAGGCCCAGTGACAGAGAGTCCGCTGAGGTCGCCCATCCTCCTCAACGGCCCCGTCATTTGTTTACCCGTGCTAGACAGGAGCCAGGCCCAAATAAATGAAGTTGGCGCCTGCGAGATTTATGATGCACTTGTGTCAGCCACGTTCCATCAGGCGTCCACGCCGACGGAGGCAGGGAGGCCCTGAGCGCGCTGCGGGCCGGGGGGCCGGGGGGCCGCAGCCCCGCCTGTCGGAAGCCGAGCAGGAAAATCTGACATCAGAGTTCTTTTCTCTCTGGAGGATTTTCTTGCTTTGGAAGAGCCCCGGGGATCATCAGGTGACCTTGATTGGAGGCCTCCAGGAGAGCCAGACCCGGGTGGGCAAGTTCTGGGCAGGGGCAGGGAGGCGGGTGGAGCCGGAGCCCGGGGTCCGCTGGCCCGAGCCCGTGGGGCTCAGCGTGAGGCGTCGCACCTGGAGGCCCCGGCGGCGTGGGCCGTAAGCCCGGCTCCAGGAAGTCTGGCCAACATCTGGAAGGGATATCCCCAGCCGCAGCGGCCTTCGCTGGCACTCGGATCCACCTTTGTGCTTTCCCCTGCAAATTGAAAAGCAAAACAGACATCAAGGATATATTTATATAACTGTCTTCAAGTTGCATTTTCTACTCCCATCTGCTGCACATGATAAGTTTCAAGTGTTTTCTCATAAAAGAAAAAATATACACGGGAGGGCGGGGCAGGGTGGAAGGCAGTTCGGCCGCACATGTGTGCCCGGAGGCCGGCTCCTTGTTTGGTGTCGAGACGAGCTCTTTCAGGCTGCATTTAAAAGGAGACAGTGAAACAGGCGGTCTCCAAAGGTATCACTCTTTTCAGCTGTTCTGATAGCCTGCGTGTCACACGTCTTCAGACATTTGCATCAAATCCCATTGGAGAAAAATGGGCGAATTTCTCAAAGCCGTACACGCCCCGCCTTGGTGGGGAGCATGTCGGGGAAGAGGCACATATTTTTGTTGTTAAGTCTTTGGAGAAAAGAGAAATGTGGAGGCGTGAGATGGCGGGGTGAGATATTTAGGGAAAGAAATCTAGCATCAGATAGAAATACATCAGACCCAAGATAATTTGGGCTTGTCTCCATTTAGGTAAATATGTGAATCCAGATGTGACTCGGGGTTATTCGTGAGCAAAGCTGGAAGCGCCGGCCAAGCTGAGCAGAGACTTGGACACTTTAGTACCAGCCAAGACTGAAAGCAGCCTTCCCCTCTTCTTGTTTCCACAAATGGGCAACGGGAGGAAAGAACCAGGAGGGAGAGATTCCATCCTTCGCTTTTTGCGCTGGACAAAGTGCAGACCTGGGAAGCGATGTCCCGAGTTTCCGGGCAGCCTCCTGGGTCATCGGGGATGCACTGAAGCACACGCACCGTCATGACCTCTGGACATGCTGGGGGAAAGGCAGGTGTGCACCCAGCTCCGTGTGCCGACGCTGCTCTCAGTGTGTCCCTGTGAGGACCGCAGTCCATCACCAGAGGAGAGGCAGCTGTGCCTTGGCGGGTCGTTCCCTCCTCCACATTCTTGGGGACCCTAAGTGAAAGGAAGATGGCATCTGCCAATTGGGGAAGGCCAGGCCCCCTCCGCCCGGGACCGTCCGTGATGTGCTTGATTTCAGAGGGATCCACAGCTGCTTTCTGGCAGGCAGAGCACCAAGTGTGCAGACACCACCACTTGGGAACAAAACAGCCTCAAGGTTGAACTTGGACGCAGCTGTGGTACAGCCATTCCCTTTGGCCTGGGCACAGGAGCAGGTGACTCTCCACGACCTCCCCGGGAGAGTGAACCCAGTGTCTCAGAGGGCGCTGGGAAGCAGGAATGGGTTTGCGCTGGGAAAGCCACCAGTATTCTCGGAGCTGGTGTCAGTAACCGATGGACACGTTTGAATCCTCCGTCGTCCGGTCACACATGCCGTCGTCAGCAGCTGCCGCTCAGCCCCTGCTTCTGATGTCCCCATGTAGCTCTCAGCCTGAGAATCCCTTCCATCAAAGCTCCCCCACACCTCTGAAGGGCAAGAGTGTGGCCGGATCCCCCTGATGGCAGAGGGGCTGGAGTGGGCCCCGCTTGTTTGACAGCCGCATTTCTCTTGGTGGTTGGTGAGGAGCAGCTAGAGACTCCTTCTCTCCTTCCCTCCTCCTCTGCATTTCTCCACGTTTCCTTCCTCGGGTAAGAGCCCTTCACCTGGGCATGAAACTCGCTAACAGGATTGAAGATGACAGAGAGAAGAAATGACACGCACTTGCCTGGTTAACATCCGTCCTAGCCAGGAAGAGAGCAGGCCACACATTTGCACCCAGCTTTCAAACTGAGGAAATGCTGTTGTCAGGTCACATGAAATCTTTTACTAAAACAGCATGTGTGCTAACTCCAAATATGTGACTACATTTCTTGGAGATCATGTCTCACTCTCTTTCCACTCTTCTCATTATAAAGTGAAAAAAAAGGAAATGCACCGTTTTCTTTTCCCTATAAGCTACAAGCCAACAGCACAGGGACGTATCTGGGATGACAGGGTGACACAGTCCTGGGTCTCTCTGAGGTTCCGCCCCAGGCCCTGTCCTCCAGAGACAAGAGACCAGTGTCTAGAAGGTTCCTGGGGCAGGTGAGAAGCACGGGGCCCTCCAAGCTGTTGCTCCTGCAGAGGAAACGCTGCCTCCTTCCCTGGAGCCTGTCTCACCTCATGAGAAGGAAGCTGAATGTGAAGCCAGAGCCCTTGCTGAGACCTGCACACACGCTGCCTCAGTTTCCTCCCCTGGAAGAGGGACAGGCGACCCCACAGACATCCTGGGGTTGTGATGAGGACGAGACTGGGCGCCACGCGTAGACCCACGTCTGTCTCTTGGGGTGGTTCCCACGAGGGAGCTCACACTATTCTGGGCACCGTCATCGGGAGCCTCCCACAGGGATGGGCCCCGCTAGCTCCCCGCGATCCCCGAGTCAACACCGCACGTCACGGGACACCGGTGACTGCTCCCCATTCTTCTCCTCCTAAGCTCGCACGGGCAAACCCAAGCCCGCTCGCAGCTGGTGATTTCATGGTGCTGTGCAGCGTGGCAGAGCTACCCCTGGTTTACGGGAAGCGAAATCGCTCATGTGGGAGAAATAGATCCGAACAGTGCCTGCTCGTGACCCTAAACTGATAGAGAGCTAGGTCTCGAAGTTGGAAGAGGCATGGATCCATGTGTGCAGCGATACCATTAAATACACGTGGACACACCCCTGCAGAGCGGTTTCTCACTTCCAGCCCTGGAGATGGCCTGCTCCTGTGCCTTTGTGGTTGAGGGAAGTGACATCTGTACCCAAAGTGAAGCAAACACATTACTCTTTGGCCATGAACTTTGGTTGTGTCTCACCAACCCAGCTTCCTTCCAGCTTCGCTCTGTGTCCAAAAAATGTCGTGAAGCCTCTAGACTCTTCCCGAAATGACTGTTTGTCCAAAGAGGTCAGAGTGACGCCTGGAGACGTGTGATCCAGATGACGGTAGTCATGTCTGTGGCCGTCCTCCAGCAGTCACGGAAAACTACAACCCAGATGTGCAGGCCGGATCTCTGCTCTGTTAACAATGCCCGTGAAGCTCGAGCAAGCAGAGGGGATGGCGGAATGGAAAGGCCTCGCATGGGCAGTGAGGGAAGAAGACGCTGTGTGACGGCGTCATCGGGACCCCCGGGGGGAGTGCTGAGTGTGCGGAGCTGACTGCCCGTCTGGTGCTGCGCATCCGACCCGCGTGACGCCGAGCCAGCCGCCTGTCTCGTCTCTTCACCCATGGGCTCAGGATGGAAACAGTGACAGCTTCCAGCGCTGCCGTGCGGGTGAGATGAGCTCAGACGCGCTGGTCTCCTCCGAGTGCTGGGTGCAGCCTGCTTAATGCAGTTCTGTCCATAAAACCGAAGGCCAGGACTGCGAGGGATTATTTCCAGGGCTCGCTTGCCATGCTGAGATGTGAAGAGGACAGATGGAGATGTCAAGGGTGGGCAAGGGGCGTGGGGAGTGAGCACTGATGCTGTGACTTTTGGGGAGATGAGAGTGGGAACTGGAGAGGGGTGCTAAGCCACACAGCACTGCGGACGTCCGAAAGGCAGCTCATTCTAAGTGGATAACGCCTGATTCTAGGTCATGTGCCTTTTACCTCGGTGAGCAGAGGACCTTGGAGCTCAGCACTCTCAGCTGTCCCTTCACTAGATTCACTGCATGACGTGTAGACGCAGGTTGAGCGGGCCGCACACCTTAACCCTCTCTGCTGGGATGCCATCTTCCTTCAATGAAATTAATTTTTAAAATAAGATCAAGAAAATAACTAGTAGTATCGGTGGGTCCAAAGAGACCAAGAAAAGTGAGGCTGTTGAGAAGACCCCTACCCATGATGGCCCTAAACTGACAGAAGGGTCCAGGCCAGTGGCCCGGCCACCACTGCCTGCCTTGGGCCTTTTGCCAGTTGGTATGTGGCACCGAGTCTGGCCACACAGTTGGTGCGCCTTTGCTGCCATTCACTTGTGTCCCCTCGGAATCCCTGACGACCCATCCAGAGAAAAGCGGCCCACGAGCTGGGCTCGCTGCCCTCGGGTAGGACTGAGCAGCCAGACCAATGGATCTTCCAGGGGCACAGGGACAGAGTCCTACAGATTCTTTCCTCTGGAGAAGGTCTTCTCCCTCCAGGGAGCTCACTCAGGAGGGCACGGGGCCTGCTCCATCCTCCTTCTGCTCCGTTACCAGAAGACAGGAAAGAACACTGTCACCACCTCAGGCTCGGGCAGGCCTGCGTGGAGGCCCCGCCCGCTGAGTCACACCTGACACTTTCTCAGAAGGGGAAGAGGCTGCACATCTAGAGGTGCCAGGGTGCCCCATTCCTAGGATGAGGCAAGGATCCAGCAGGCAGCCACACGAGCTTGCAAGTGTCCTCAACTGCACGGGACCCCAGATGGGACTCAGAAGTGGGCTCAGAGACCCCGCCACTCCAGCACCAGCCACGAGCCGGGACAGGCACCAGATGTCTGCAGAGACAGTCCCTAAAGCAGCCGGCCCCCTTTTTAATTTTGTCCAGAGCCCCCCTCTCTTACTCCATGGCTATGTTGCAAGGTCATGTCTGCTGTTCATTTCGCTGGTGTCTGCTCAGCGACCTCTCCGTGCCCGCTAGGACTTAGAGGGAGAAAGGGCATTGCAAGTGTTCATGAACCAGTTTCCAGAGGAGAAGCTGTGAAATACATTTCTAACACTGCAGACCCAGTGCAGACAGAGCCTCTGCCGGCGACAAAAGAGGCCGCTCCAACTCCATCTGAGCCGGCGGGTCAGGAAGGGGAGGGTAGGTGCACTAGGTGCTGGGATTCAGCAGAAAGATCATGAACAGGACAGGTGATTTCCAATAAAGATGATCGCTAGGGATACAGGAAAAGGATGAAAAGAATGCATTTTAGAATACTCCAGTTATTTCCTTATTGCTGAAGTGTGTGCATCTTTGAAATAGGTTTCAATCACTCATAAAGAAAGAGCATGTGAAGAGACAGCGCAGAAGGAGGGGTCCAAGGGCAGGAGGAGGAGGATGATTTATCATTGTTGGCATTTCAGACACAGAGAGTGAAGAAGGAAACTGTGGGATGACTCTGTTTAAGTATAAGTTAGATAAAGAATGATGAAGAAATCAACTTTACTTGCTGCGGCGAGCAGCTGCAGGTCCGTGAGTGACCTGAACAGGGGGCTGTGTGCATACAGGTGTGTCAGTGGGACTGACTTGGGCTCACATGATGACCGCCTTCCAGCGTCTTCTCATCCTGTTGTGCAGCCTCATGAGCTGCTTGCAAGTGCTTTTTTCAAGGGAACAAAGCCAGCAGGAGTCTGAAGGTGAAAGCCCAGGTGATCAGGTGGAAAGAGAGCAGGGAGAGGAGGCCCAGTGGTGACCACTGACCTTTACCCAAAACAGGGCCACTTAAAGATCTCCCTTAACAAGACTTGGAAGACGAAGCCTCCTGTTCATCCAGAGGAGGATGGAGCAAGGGTCACCCACCTGAGAAATGAATCAGACCCTCTGGAAGGTGGAACTTCGGCTTTAAGATCACTTTTCATTTTTAACACGATTCACAAGCAATGATATAACGGGAAATGGTTTCGCCTCAGATTTTGCCAGGAACACCAGGAAACCCTATTTTGAAGACGCCGGTTTCTAAAGGCGGGTCTTGGGGAAGCTGGAGGCCAGTCGCTGCTGGGACTCCGTGCGGGCTGGGCTGGCAGGGAGGGTGCCCCCATTCTACTAAGGGTTAGAAATTCTTGCTTCCAACTCTGTTGGTTGGGTTGAGAGTCAGTCTTCCCTCCACCTCCACATCAGCTGACCCATCGCTCGAGCAGAGACCTTCCTCCGACTGTCGCCAGATCTTGCTGGGAACATTTCCAGCCTCAGTCCAAATGCCATCCAGCCTCCACTATGGAAAAGTTCTCACTGGAGAAGAACAATTGTCTGCTGCAGAAATAAAGTAATGCCATTCCTATGAAATCTATAAACTCAAAACAGGGACACAGAACGTGTGGTTGCCAATAACTTTAACTTCATTTATCTATATTTGGCAAAAATTGCGCTGCAGCTGGAGATGAAATGCTGAGCTGAATAACTGCAGAGACGTGAGCTCCAAACAGCAATTACTAAGCTGTGTTGCCTTGTGTAAGATTTCACTTTTATTTATTATATTTAAAGCAGCGCTCTAACTCTCTACAGTACAGACAGCATTGTCTGTTCAAGCAAGGGCCGCTTGGAAGTGTGCGTCCACCTGCAACTGGCCCGCGAAGGTGTCGTCAGGGGCACCGAAGACCGTGCTGGTGGCCCCCTGCACACACCCAAGATGGTGGCCCTGCCATCCAGAGCACCGCTCTTCTGTCCACCGTTGGAAGAGACGCGTCTCATTCTCAACTCCAACTTGGCTTATCACACACTGTGCACACTCTGATGAGGCCTCTTTTTCTTCGATCAGTGGAGATATTGATAATTATAATTGGCAGGCTGAGGAAGAGGGCTATAAATATCACATCAGCTGCCACAGCGCCGAGAAGCGGGGGGAAAGAGGTGGCAAACTAAGACTCTCAAAGGGGTTGATGGAGGAAGAGAGCGTCTCACAGCCATTGTCTGCCAGCCAACATCTGTTTCTTATAGCGGGTGATGATTTTCATAGAATCAGAGAAATTAGAGATAGAAAAGACCTATTAGGTCATCTCGCACAGCTCTCTGCCAGTGCGGAATCTTCCCTGCGAGAGAGGTGATCTCTTTGTTCTCATGAAAGGCTCTAGTACTCCAACGGCTTCCCAGCAGACACTGGTTTTAAGTGGACTCCAGAGGTCAAGGAGCTGAAAAATGATTAAAAATCTCTCTGGGCTCCGATCGCCTTTCAGATATTTGTAAGACATGGCAAGCTGGGACGCTGGCCATTTACAGAGCCTCAGACAAGTCCCCCAGGAACATTCCAGCTCCGCGGAAATATTTTGCTAAAGAGGACAACAGAAGGGCTGGTCGGAAAGTTATCGAAGTTACTTTTCAACTTAGTTCAAAGTTATGTCCCGAAGTTGCACTCCCGGGATGAAACACACTGTTTTTATTATTTTAGTATCTATCATTCAGTGTTCCCAGGTAATGACACCCTAACTCATCTTCTCACTTAATAGCTAAATTACCTTCTGCTTTTGAAGCAGGTTTCTTTCTGAAGTGTCTTACCGTTGCAGCTTTGCTCCCAAACAGGTTCCTGCTCCCTGCCCATTCATTGTCAGCACCCCTGGGAGGCACATCTGTGTCAGTGTTGACGGAGTCACAACATGATTCGCACTCTTCTCTTGGGTGGAATCTTTCCCTTGAGAAGACTGTCGATGTTGCGTCCAGGAGCGACGCTTTCTGTCCAGTGGAAACCCCTTTCCATTCAATTCTGTCATTGTCCCCTTTCTCTTATGAGAGGCAGTGACGGCTTCAGACACGTTTGTGGCATCTGCTCCCAGAGAGAGCTCAGTCCACACCCACTCACAAGGGAAGCAGGGTCATCAAGGCACATGGTCCAAATCAGTGCACCCCGAGCAAGTTCCCGGACCAAGTTAAGAACACCCGTCAGCTGGGGCTAGAATTGCTAACCTGCCTTATTCCATCCAGGGACAGGCATCCTTGTCCTGAGTGAGCCAGCAGCCAGGGTCCCAGGCGAAGCAGCTTTTTGCAGTTTCCAAAGGATAAGCTTCTCTCGTACAGTCGTATGATATTGTGTGTGAAGGCAGGACAGTCACGCGCGGATACATACAGCGGTCATTACCACTGCCGAGGCATTTACCTGGACTCTATTTCGTATGTGGCAGGTCCAGGCTGTGAAATGGCCTTGATTGTGCTACAGAAGGCATCTTGGACCAGCTGTTCTTCCCAAAGCTCTGTGCTGGGAGCGGTGGACAAATCTGAGTACGACACAGGCTCCGTCTGAGACAAGCACACTCTGACAAGAAGGAAACAAAGGCCTGCTTGGCAGTGCCACAGCTCGACAAGGACAAAGACCCCAGGGGAGCAGAGGAACAGAGGCTGACTGCCCCCCATCTTCCAGAAACTCGCCGAGGCCTGGGTGTCCGTGATGAGCTCCTGCCTGGAACCGGACGAGAGGGGAGGCTGCACCCCATGCAGACCAGTCGGGGCGCCCTTCAACTCGTGTCCCGAGTCCCTGAGTCAGGTAATCCCAGCAGGCAGATTGCAGATGCACGATCCTGCCCAGGTTTCCATCGGGAGTGACTTTAAACCGGGCCACTATGTAGGGACAGAAAACCAAGCTTTGTCCATCCTATCACGCACTGCGGAGTCACCGTGAACAGATCACTCATTTATTTGTTGCACAATTTTTAATAGATTTTCTTTTGTAGAGCAGTTTTATGGTCACAGCATAAATGAGAAGACTGTACAGAGATTTCCCTAGCCCCCCGGTTCCCACATGCACAGTCAGGGGGCACTAGTGACACCCCACGTTCTACAGTAATCCCCCATGGAAGCCACTTAACGTATCTGAGCTCCAATGTCTGTAAAGTAGGGACAGAGGTGTCCGCGCTGGTGTGAGGGCCCAGTTAGAGAACAGATCTAACCTGCAAAGCTCAATCTAGCATATTAGTGGAGGCATATGACCCCGGGTGACCTCAATTCTGCAATCTAAGGCTTCTTAATTTTATGCATGTTCATACCTAGTTAAACCTGATGGTTTGCTAAGTCTCCTTTTCATCAGCACCAGGCATTTGCTTCGGCCATTCCTTGGATTCCTAGCTCGTGCTTCCCCTGTACAGCACCCAGGCGAAGTATCCTGGGACCACAAAGATCTGTGTAGACTTCGTTTTAGAGGCTAGTGTTTTTGATGATTTGAATGAGTTGAGTATCTAACTCTGCTAAATTTCTTATGGTCCTGCAAGTTTGCTTGCTCCGTCGGATTCGGCCGTGAGAGCCCCTTCTCTCCTCCGCATACCCTGCCGTGTGTCCTGGCGTGAGTGGGGTGCCACCCTGGGGTCTCCATGGTAACAGGCGCCCAATCCAGGGTTCCCAGAAGCCATGCTTCCCGCGCTGAAGAGGCCGCAGGGAAGACGCTGCTGCACTCAGTTTCCCAGTCACCTTCCCGAGGGGTTTCCCACTCAGGCTCCGTGTGGTCCCCACGTGCCTGCACCTAGGACAGCAGGCGTGGCCCCAAGCAGACCGCTGCGGGCTGCGAGGCAGCTTCGCGAGCTAATGTCTTCCTGCTTCCTTTTCTCGCTGCAGGAAACACTGTCCAGCCGGGAATTCCGGGGCATGTCCTCTCCTCCCCTCCCCGGGGCTCGTGCTCCTTGCCTCGGGGCGGTGCTTTTCACCCTTGATTTGCAGAACAGAGCCTTTGCTCATGCCCTTCGGAGCAGCAGGACCAAGAGGAGGACAGGCATAGTGGCCCCTAGCCGAGGTGACAGACTAGAGGCCTCACTTCCTGAGAGCAGCAGCCTGGAAACCGGGCCTTGCTGCCAGCTGCCATCTAGCATGATGTACTCGTTTCCCTTGTCCTATTTTTTGTGTTCATAATATTTTGCCACTTAACTTTGAGTCGTGTGAAGGCGAGAACCATGTCTGATTCACTGCCTAATATCTAATGTCTAACATCTAATAGCGGACATCGTTATAGGATTCGCATGAGTGATTTCATCATTTCATCCTCCAGGCTGCCAGTGAGGAAGAGGAAGCGCAGTGCGTGGCCTTCTCCAGGAGACAGAGCAGTAATGCAGGTAGATGAGGGGTAGATGCACAGATACATAGACACAGAAATAGATATAGCAATAGATAGATGATGGAGATAGAGAGAGCGATAGATGATAGACCGATAGAGAGATAAATGGATGAAAAGATGATAGCAATAGATGGATGAATGATGACAATGGGTGGATGGATGGATGACAGACGATCGGTGAATGGATGGATGATAGACAACGGAAACACAAATGCAGAGGTAAGTATATATTTATGTGTGTATCTACGCTCCTAGCATCTATTCTAGAACATATTCTATTATGCATCCTATTGCGGGAGGGGTCTCAGGAACTGGCCAGGCCATCGCACCTACTAGGATCCCAGGAAGAGTCGATGCTGCCCGTTGAGTACAAGGTCAGCTGTTGGCAGAATTTTGTCTCCTTGGGAAAGATCTGTCTGTCAAGACCTTCAACTGGCTGCACGAGGCCCACACACTTTATTCAAAGTCACCTGACTTAAATGCTACTCTCCTCCAGAGAAAGCCTTCACAAAAGCATCCCAGCGGATACTTGACCAGATGCCGTGGCCAGCCCAAGAGGGCATGAACTGAGCCATCTCAGAGGAGGCCGCCCTGCCCCTCGTTCGGTGACGCGCCCCGCTGCATGGGCCTGGGTCCTAAGGGGCACCACACTCGCCCCTTAGCTGTGGCTGTTAAAAGTACTGGCTCTGGTTCAGGGCGAGCTGGGCAGAGCCCCCAGCCCCGTAGCTTATTCACCAAACACGCTCGAGAAGGCACCGCCTCTCCCGAGCTCCAGTCCATCACACCAGGGTCCCAGACGCCCACCGGCGAGGAGAGGCAGTGCCGCGCCTTGGAACGCAGCCCAGCCCTGGAACCGGGCAGGCTCACTGCGTGTTAGCCATTATTTTCAAGCATGATGAACACCTTATTGTCAATATTTCCTCACTAAAAAGCTTTTTATTAGAAAAGAAGGCCTAACTAGAGCAATCTCTGTGTAGGCCCCCTAGGCCTCGTGGCAGCCAGGGAGTCAGAAGGATTCGAAGACTGCAGCCGAGAACCTGCCTGCTGGGCCCGCCTTGCTCCCGGCTGCTGACTTGGGGGCCTGCGCTCAAACCCGTGCCCCCTGCCTGGACTGCGCCCGTCACACTCTGTCAGGACAGCCATCTGCCTGCAGGGTCTGTCCTTGTACAACAAACTAGGGGCCCGGCCGGCACGCCCCCTGAAGCGTGGAAGGTCCACGCTGCCCCCAGGAAGGACAAATGAGCCCCAGTCACCCCACATTTAGTCCAAGGGGGAGGCGCTGTAAGTGGTCTTCCAGGGGTCACTAACGCCGCTCAGCCTCTGTGACATGAGTGGCTGTCGTCTGGGCCCTGACATCTTTTCAAATGCATGACCATTGACCATTGGCCCAAACCTTAATGAGCTTCAGCCACAGAACATCCTCCATTTCTCGGGCCGCTGGTTTTCTCCTTAACCAAAAATGCTCCCAGGCCAGGCGGCAACCGGGTCCCACATGGCACCCTCCTGGCCTCCCCGTCTCTGAGGGAAAGGCCACCCTCCCCTTGCAATTCTCAGGGAACGTGGGGACCTGCTGTCTTCACGGGCCTCCCGGAAAACCTCCCGCTGGGCAGACACAGGATGCCGAGAGGCGCGAGGCAGACAGACCACACAGGTGTGCGCGTTCTGGTGGCGGCAGCCCTGACGCGGACAGGGCGAGGAGCACATTCTGGTGTCAGGAATGAGCTAAGCGCTGCACCTGGAGCCCAGATCTGTGCCTCCGCGTGGGCCTTACATTCTTCTGGGGCCGGGGACGCAGCTCAGCACTGTTACGACTTCAAGGAGTACGGCAGGAGTGGACACAAAACACGGGGCTGGACCAGCCTGGAGTCACGGTCGGCACCCAGACAGCGGATACCAGAGAAATCTGAAGCGTGATCGAGATGGGGTCATGGCCTAGGAGGGCTTTGGAGGCTGAGCTGAAAACATGGGCGCAGAGCAGAGGCAGGAAGCACGCGTGGCCTCCAGGAACGGAACCGAGTGCTGAGTGGCCGACGTGTCAAGAACGAGAAAGACAGGGACGCGGGCTGACGTGCAGGGCGGGAGCCAGACACGCAGGGCTTGTGGCCAGGCAAGGGCTGTTGAATTTTATCCTACAAGGCAGGGGAGCCTGCGAGGTTCTAAGAGCAGTGAGAAGACCCGAGTCTCCTCCGAACATCTGGCCACATGGAGACTGAGAAGGTGGGAGATAAGAGGAGGCAAGAATCAAGCCAAACACCCTGAAACTGGCCTCATAGCAGGGCTGTACACAGCAGCCCACCGTGGGCGGTCACCCAGATGTCCCGCTGAGGATGGGAGGACGGGTGAGCCGTCCACACCGCAGGGCACTCCTCAGATGCCAGAAGGCTGGCACAGGCCACCCCAGGGTGCTGGAGTCCGGTGCCGGAGAGAGAGCAGGCTGACGGGCCACACACTGTCTGTGCACCTCAGTGTCCACAGAATGTCCAGCGCAGAGACCCCCAGGAGGGGACAGGAGGCAGACCTGGGTTGCCATGGGCCCGGATAAGGGGGTGGGAGCAGCTTTCATGGGTCTGGGGCGCCTAGCTGGGGTCCTGAGAAGCTCTGGAACTGGGTAATGGGGGTGGTGGTACCACCTGTGCGGTGCTTGTGCCCCCGAATGCCTTCTGCAGCACTGCCTGGCGCCGCTTAGGGCTGGAGAGGCTGTGAACCATTCCTTCCCTCCCTCCTCCACAGAGTCCCCTCAGGACACGCTGCAGGCTCGCCGCAGAAACCGTCCCGAGGACAGCCATCACGCCCGTCATTTCATTTCTCCCACTCAGCACTCCTTAAAGGAGAGACGACGAACTCTGTCTCACAGATGAGCAAATTGGGTTCAGAGAGGTTAATTAATTTGCTTAAGATCCATTGTGAATAAGCATCAAACCCAGACTTGGCGGGAGTCTGTGGGCCACCCGTCTGCCATGTGTCCACATCATCACCACCTCCGTCCTGGAAAACACATCTTCGGCCTCCGCCCAGTACCGTGAAAATGCTGCCCCTTCAGCCTGGGGAACACGTGAGCCCAGGTGGTCACAAACAGCACTCTGGGCTGACAGCTGACCACCTGGCTGTTAACCACAGTCCGGCGCTACCTGCCTCGTAAGGTGTCCCAGCCGAAGACATGCCCTGGGTTCACTGCGAGTGTGTGAGCCTTGCGTGATCATGTGTGTGAGTGTGCACACATGTGAGCGTGCATGCGGGTGTGAGTGTATGTGTGAGCCCATGGCAGTGTGTGTGAGTGTGTGAGCACGAGTGTGAGTGGCGTGGACACCGAGGGCCCACCCGGAGACCCCAAGGCGGCACCTCGACAGTCCGCAGACCCACAGACCTTCCAGAGGCCGAGCCCATGGGCCTGTCCCTCGCTGGCTCACCGGACTGCAGACCACGGGGCCACCTCCACTTCGCTCTTCCCCGGTGGTGGCTCAGGACCTACCATCAGGCAAATGAGATCCGTCTCGTCAAAGCGTTTGATGCGCTGGAAAACTGTGAAGGTGAGGCTTCCTCGTCGAGACAGCAATTACCTTCACAGAGACGGCTGCCTCCCAGAAGAAAACCGGGGTCTTGGGATCCAGGGCTCGTTCCAAGAGGCATCTGAGAGAGGGATTCAATAAACCCGGGTGGCAGCAGTGTGAGCGGGTGTGAGTGTGTGTGGGAGTGGTGTGCATGCATGCGTGTGGGGTGAGTGTGCTGTGGCGGTGAATGTGTGTGCATGTGTGTGAGTGCTGGGGAAAGGATGGGGACTGCTAGGCAGCCTTCTCAGAAAACACCTCTGATTACTCACAGAGGATCTGAAGGCCCCAAGTGCAGGCTCGGTGTCCCTGGTCGGCTGCCGGGAGCTGCAGGGCTGCCGGCCTTCCGTCCTCTGACACCTACGGGCCATCAGCGCGAAGCCTCAGGATGGCCCTTCCTGGAAGGAGGGAAGCGCATCCCCGCAGCCTGGAGGCCCAAGTGGGAGACGAGATGCCCACATGAGCAGGCGGCCCCTGCAGCCGCAGGGACACATGTCCAGGCGTCTGTCCGGCTGCAATGGCTGCCGGGTGCCACCCTTTCAGGTTGGTAGATGCTTTGCTTGAACCTGTGTCTCATCTGCACACAGAGCTTCCTCTGTGTGCGTCTGCGTCCAAGGCTCCCCTGGGCTTAAGGACCTCAGAGCCCCTGGATGAGGGGCTGTCCTCTTTCAGTGTGGCCTCATCTTAATTCAGCCCACCTGCAGTGTCCCTGTTTCCTCACAAGGTCACACTCTTGAGTCCTGGGAAAGGACCCAGTATCTGAGTTTTGGAGGGACGCAATGCAGGCCCTCACAGCTACCTCACTCTGGGCATAACCGGCCGCCGAAGAGCCCGGAGTGGACAGGAAAGGTACGCCCCTCGTGACTGTCTGCTCAGCCCATTCTGCTTCCGACGCGCACGTATTTCTTTGCCACTGTGCCTTTCCTCCTGCACTCAAGTTCTCCGGGAAGCGAAGCCGTGGGCATCGACAGCCAGCTTTGTGGGGGGGCACTCAGCAGTCCGTGGTGCTTTGGCGTCGAAGACGTCTCTTCTCAGGACCCCCCGAGTCCCCAGGAGCCACTGCCTCCCGAGGCAGCGCGAGAGCTGGAGCCTGCGGTGACCATGGCTGATATTTCTGACTGCTGGCACCACCGGTAATGGACCGGTCTCCCGGGAGCAGCGCGCTCCGCTCATTAGCTCCTATTGTGCTGGACCATTGCATGAAAGCACATTATTTTTTCTGCTTATGGGAAAGAAAAAAAAAAGAAAAGCCAGGAAAGAAGTAGGAAAGGAGAGGCAGCCATGAATAGACGCTGTGTTGCCATAAGCGAGGTCGCAGCTTTGCTTCGAGGCTGAAATCGCTCGCGACAGAGCGGCATGTTGTCCCAGCTCCGGCCCCATCAAGCTGGTGCCATGTAAAGTGAGAAATCTTAATGCGGGCTCCACAGCCACACAGACTCAGAAGGAGCCATCAGAGCCAGCCGAGTCCCAGTGTTTGTGGCATCAGGCACATGCTCGCTTGTTTCTGTCCTCCGTGCCGCCCGACACCCGGCCCGGCCCGAGCTGGGGGCGGCAGCAGGGGCTGGAACAGTGCTTGGATGTGGAGAGCACATGGGTTTCATCCCCTCAGGTTTCTGTTTTTAATAATCAAGACAACCGTTTGCTTTTACGCTGGAGCCGCGTCTTCGTGCACCCGCCAGTGGGTGTCTGCTTCCTCCCTCACCTCAGCGCCATTTCCGGTGCTCTTCTAATATCAGGCTGCAGAGAGGGTTTTAGGAATAATAGCAAAGAAAAGGGAGAGAACCGGGAAAAGGGTGGGTTCGCATTTTGTTCTGATTTTTTGACATCCCGGCATTTCTAGAATGATTCTGGGTTTATCATTTCTGGCTTAGGCGCTGGGAAACTGTGAGACTGTGGAATGTTCACACTGAGCAGATCTGCTCTGGGCCCTCTGGGTGCCAGGCCAGCGGTGCAGAAGGGTGAGTGCCGCCTCCCCCAGGGCCCCACTGCCCTGGAGAAAGGGCAACTTCTCACCCCAAAACCCAGGTCACTCCTTGCTCGGCCTCCCCACTGCAGGCTCCAGGACGGGACTAGGGGAGCAGACTCCCAGCACCCTGACTCTGCCTCTGCCCTGCACTCTGGCTTCTCCTTTCCTCCTCCCCGCAAAATGCTGAAGCTGGCCGACTCAGGGTCCTGTGCGGTTTGGGCTCCCGCCCACCCCCTGGGCGCCCGCTCTGCTCACACAGGCCTCCCCTCCGGCCATGGAGCCTCCAGCCCGCACACACCTGTGCTGTCACTCCTGCAAGCACAGCCTGCGGAGACACCTCTGTCTGCTCTTCGTCATCTGAGTGCGTCCGCCTATGGCCATGCCCACCTCCCTGGGCAAGGCTGAGCTCTAGGTTCTTGGCTCCGTCCTACAAGCTCTGACCCGGGAGCACATTTCTGGAGGTCTCCGCCCCTGCCCATTCAAACTTCATCACACTGCAGCCCGGCCACTCCGGCCCTCGTCCCTCTGCCCTCCTGTGGCCGCACACACGGCCCGCAGCCCCCTCCCAGTGCTGGACGCTCTGGTGGCCGGCCTGTGGCTCTGTTGGGACACAGCGCGAGACTCTCACAGGGGCCCACTGGCTTCAAGGCGACCCCCCTGCATCGTGAAGACAACAGGTACAAAAATCTGCTGTCAAAATTGCCTCCTGACCTGAGATGACCGTGCCCTTCTGCCCAGCGTCTTCGGGCTGAGAGCCACTGTGCCCACGACAGAGTCCAGGACACAGAGGACGGACACCAAGGCACGTTGTGAGTAAGGCCTGGGAAACGGGTCATGGATCCTCCCGGCCCTTCCAGCTGCTGCCTTTGTGTGTCGCGTCGGGTGAGGGGCGAGGAGGACCAGGGACGTTCCAGGTGTGGCCCACCCGCTCAGGGCTCCAGTGCAGTGGGCGGCGTCTGACCCCTGGCACCCTTCCAGCCGCGTCCCTGACCCCACATGGCTCCCCCGCGGGCCCCTCGCTGCGTGTCCATGCCCCCATGCTGGGCCCACGCGCCTGCCCCGCCCGCACATGCCTGACAAGCCCTCCACGTCCCTCAGCCCCAGACGTGCTCCGGCCGGTGTCCTCTCTCTACGCGAGGCCGCCGTCATCCCTCTCCATGCCCCCACGAATCCTTCCCGCGCCACCACTCGTCTTTGCCCTTGAGCATCTCAAAGATTTAATTCCTCCGTGGAAATCTGGGATTCCTGGGTCCCTGAAATGTCCGCTGCCCCGCACCCCTCCCTCTGACACAGTCACCTATTGAAAATTGCTTCCTTTCAATTGTGGGAAATAACGAATCCCCAGAACATTAGACAATAATAAAATATTTCCAGTCCAAGGCGATATTTAATGGCTCAGATTCTGAGGTCAACAATTTTCAAAGGGATTTAATATTAGGAAAGGCCTGGAAGTTTTGAAGTGAAAATTCTTGAGCTTTTTCTGATTTCTGTGCATTCTGATTAACCAAGGGACAGCTAGTGTCCAGATGAGGCTAAGGCTGTGCTCTCTGTCTCTTCACCCCCTTCCTCTCCACCCAGGGTCGGCCACCACACCTGCAGGGTTGGTGGTGACATGGGGGGCCCTCGCAGTGTGGACAGCAAGGCCAAGGCAGATTCAGTCCAGTGCTCCCCGAGGTACCCAGAGCGCCCCAGGGCAGTGCAGCAGGCCATCGGCTGTACGGACCGACATATCTGATGGCCTGTCCGACACCCACCCGGTGCCAGCCCTGTGCTGTCTTGAGATGAGTCCACAAAAGCTTGGTCCTATGTGCTAATCATCCCTTCTTTCTCACATGCCCCTCCGCCCGGTGTTTCCACATACGCAGGCACACACAGGTGCACACACGCATGTGCACACACTCACACTGACATACACACACTCCCACTCACAACACACTCACACACACAGAGCACTTCTCTCTCTCTTAAACCGTCCACAGAAGCATAAATGCCCTTCACTTTGCATTGGAGGGAATGAAAGCAAATCGTCCAGGGCACCTCTCAGACTGTGCTTTCTGGGGAAGCAGACTTGCCGTCAGTACGATTTCAGAAAACTCAGCAAAGGGTGTTGACTCAGCAGCCCAGATGCTGTTAAAGTCCAATTCGACTCTGACTTGTGTCGTGAAGGAAAGGTGCAGATAGGAGTGAAGGCGAGCAGGCAGAGCGGAAGAGAGAGGGAGAAGCAGTCATTATTTTATTTCGTTGTTCATCTCAGAAGCTTCCCCTGCCTGGGACGCGGACGCAGGTCCTTGGGATGCAGGTGGACTGCACCAGCCCCGCCCCAGGAGGTGCACCCGCCGCCCCCCACCCAACCTGCTGCGGCGCAGACTGGCCTCACTGCGGCATCTCTAACGCCAGCGCTACTGTGAAGCCGTCAGCCGAGCGGTCAGCCAAGAGGGAGCCTGCCAGCCCTCTGTCCGCAGCCCACATCGCTGTGCAGGACCCTGTTCCGTTTCATCCCACAGACGCCTCTGGCTCATTTGATATCTGCTCAGTGGAGAGTGAGGAAGCTCACTGTCACTGTCCCAAAGTTAAAGCTCAAAGTGATGCTTGCCATCATATATAAATAATAGCCTAGACAGTCTCTAAAGGGTAGTGTAAACTGGGGCTGGAATTAGCACTGGTCACGGACTCGGGGGTCCCTCGCCTGACCTGGCGGCCCTCCCATGGTGGGCACCCGCAGACCTGAGCTGACCTGCTGCTGTGTGGGCACCCGAGTCTCTCAGACATTTCTGGGGGTCCGTGCTCCCCGAGAGGTGATGAGAGGTGTGCAGGTCAGGCGACATGCCAGCAGCGAGCGCTGTCTTTCTGGCTAAGGAGGTGTCTGCATGCACAAGTCCTTGGTGCTGTCCTCTCTGAGGTGACCTGTGCCAGCCTCTCCAGAGTGACAGGCAGGGGCCGCCCTCGGCCTCTCCTCCCCACTGTGACAGAGAAGCGGGGTGCAGCCTGCGTGTCACGAGCACCTCAAAATGCAGACAGAGCTCATCTGGAGCATTGCGTCTGCACAGCCTCCCTCTCCCGGCCCAGTTCCTCTGGGAGAACTATGGACCTGTGTCCCTCTGGTCTCTTCCTCTTACCCAGTGTCCCACACACCGCTGGGAAGAACTTCCTTGTTTTTCCAGGGAAAAAAAATAAAATGAGACTTCTCCCAGTTTGGTGATTTCTCGTCTGTACCCTGAGTGTGGGGAGCTAACACCTCCGCAGCCCCTGGGGTCATAGGGTGCACCTGCCTCCCCCTTCTAGAACCAGGGGTGCGCTCGGCTCGGACCCCAGCAGCCGGGTGACTTCCTCGCCGCCAACCCCCTGTTCCTGGGCCCACACGGCCAATCCACAAATATCTGTCTCAGGAACAGAGTGTGTTTCTTATCCTGGACTTGACTGACTAAGCTATTGGCAGACACAAGCCCTCAGGATAGCTTTTTAAACTCTGCAAACAGCAGCGGCATTATCTGCGTCTCCAGCGTCTGGAGGGGCCCCACATGGGGCCGGCACAGCCCTGCCGGGCCAGGACCGAAGCCCGGCTCCCATGTCAGAAGGTCTAGACAGCAGCCTTGCTAATTCTGGAAGCGCCAGCAGTCAGTACAGCCTCTCGTGTGGACACAGCTAAGTAAGGGCAATATATTTATGAATTCAAAACTGCTTGCTCATTCTGTCACATCAGAGTTCAGAAATCCAAGCCAGAAACACTCATATGGCTTCTCCTTGTAAGTTGCAGATTGTATCTCCTGTGCATGAATGAAGCAGGTGTTACAAAGTGGAAGGGTTTCTTGCACTGAATCAGAAGATGGTAGCAATGAATGCTCTGCACGGATGCAGGCAGTCTAAAGGGATGCCTTCCTCCACGGTGATTTTCTGTGCTCTGTGTGTTCTTTTGACGCTCTTACTACATCCACTCTCAAGAGGAATGTTCTGTCCAGCCTGGCACACACTGCCAGCCCATTACGGCTGTGATTTAGAAATGCTGACGGAGAACGGCTTTCCTTCCCACACGGTGCTGGTGCTGACGGCACATATGTTAACTCTTTCCAGTTTTGGATGGGAGTGGGTGAGCATGATGCTTACAGCCGGCCAGAATCTGTGTTTGTTTTTTTTTAGCAATTGATCTAACAAAAATCTTCTTATAGTTGCAAGATGCTTCCGTAGTTAGGAAGACTAACTGTCCATCGTTTCATGTGAAAAGGAGATGTCTGTATAAAAATGCATTATAATACAGAATGGAATATTAGACAGTCGATAAAATAATGTTTATAGAGGAAGGTATACATATTCATATTCAAAATTACAAGAAAAGCTTCTTATTACATAGAAAACCAGAAGATATTCTGTAAATACCCAAGGTAGAGAATTACATAATTGTATATAGTAACTATATGTGTGTATCTATCCATTTATATACCCCCTACCCATGTAGCTAGCTAGGTATCCAGATGTATAAACAATGATTGTATCTTGTGGAAAGATTGGATGATTTTAGTTTTAAATATTTTACAAGTAAGTTTGTATGCACAAAAATAAGTCCTTATAGTCTCTGTACTTTTTTTTTTATATCTTCTTTTTCTAATTAATTTCTTATTAAAAATCACATTTCAAGTAAAACATACTTACTTCTGCAGGCCCATTTGCAATAGCAAAACAAAAGCAAACTTGGCTTTTAGCCTGATATACTGCTGGTCATTGTACTGCTGGTGCTGCATTGTCAAAATGTTGCACATGGCAAAACTTTCAGACTTTCAGTTGTTATTATTATATCTTTATAACCACCCACAGATAATGGAAAGGAGAGAGATTTCACAAGAAGCTAAGGAAAGTCATTCCTCCCCGTGGCTCAGGACTCTACATCTCCCTTCAAGCCCAGGGCAGGGGCACAGTGGAAGCTTTTCCTTTCCTGTGCTCCAGTGTACTAGAAGGAACCCCACGAAGGAGGGGTGCTGCCTCGTCTGCTGCCACCGCAGCTGTCAAGCGTGGAAGGCTGTCAGCTCAACGCGCAGTCCACACCGACTGGGGAGCTGCCCGGCGACGGGAGGAGCTAAGAGGCGAACCCCATGAGCTCCGCAGGCTGCACGGCGCCATTTTGATGGAGGATTTTTTCTTAAATCATTGTCAGTTCCTTTAGAAAGTGAATATTGCTCCCTGAGGACTGGAGCAAACCAGGCACAGCTCCTCTGTTTGCTTTCGCTGCTCTTAGATAAAACCGGAATCCAACAGACTTCAATCCTTGACCTGCGAGTGTCGTTTGGTTTTTCCTTCTGGGAAAGTGTAATCCATGCAAAGAGCAGGATAGAAAGTATCCCAAGTATGTCCCAAAAGACTCCGGCCCCCACGCCCTTTGTCCCCGTCAGTGACGCAAGGTTAACATCCTGCCCTCTTCTCCCTGCATCTGTTTTAATTCACCATCAGCTGGAAGGAAGGAAATTAGTTCAGGGAGAGGAACAATGAACACACTGTAATTTCTACAATACACCAACAGTAATATTGTGACAAACCGTTCAGCAGTGTAATTCAGCGCCTCCAAACGCTCACGCAGAGCAAAGAGCAAGTTCTGGCTTTCAAGAGCTCCCAAGTGGCTGTGGGCACCCCGGGTCTCGTGTGCCTGGGCACTCAGTGCTCATGCTGAAGGGACACACAAAAGAATGAATAAATGTGCGAACGGATGAAGCCGTTAGATTTGAGAACATCCGGGGGATTTCCTTCTGACTTATGTATCCACCAAGTTCTCCATACCTGTAATGATCTATTTTGACTTTCTTTTAATCAAATGCCTTTCAATCATGAGCCATAAAGAAATCATCAGTGAAAAAAATCATAGCACTGGGATCCGAAATCAGGAGAAATGCCTTGAAAATCAAAATGCTTATCCCCGAATGTATTCCACCAAAGAAAGTGGTATAAAACATGTATATGATTATAAGAAGTTTCCAAATTTCAATGCATGTGAGTTCCCAAGAAAGAGTTAGCATCAGCAATGCACCCGGCTTGTTCATCTGTTGTTCAGTGCCATAGATCTCAGAGGATAGATATCATGTAGCATAGATGTTGCAACGGTGTGTGAAAAATACAGAATAAGTGAAGAATTTGTTGCACTTTGAATTCTTTCTTTGGAAAGCAGAGAAAATGAAATAGCAAGAACTGAAACAAGCTGGAGCTATAAAGCCATAGAGAGGTGATCTTTAAGCAAGCTCTGAGTCCACTTTAGGTCTGAGAGAAGCTCAGACCTCTCTCCTAAAGGAACCTGATGTCCTGAGGTCCACTTTCCTGTTAGTAGCTGGATTCTACCCATCTTCTCTGCATGCTAATGGGAGATTCCCCACAGGCTGACCCCAAACGTAGAAGACTGCAGCCTCCCTCTCACGGGGCAGGCGTCTTCCCTTGACCTCACAGTTTTTATTTCACATGGGAATTGAGGGGCCACCAGGTCCCCTCCTTGGGGACAGCTATGTAGGAGTCTGGACAGTGGGACACCAGGAAGACTGTGTCCCAGGACAGAAAATCCATGGCAGTCCCGTGTCAGGCGGATGACAACACCAGCCGTGCTTGAGGAGCTCTCATCAACTGATGGACTTTCCACCCAGTTTTCACCAAATACCTCCTTTTCCTTACAGAAGTGAGATGCTCTCGCCATCACTGGCAAATCAGCCTTTGATGAAATATGCAGGATGGCTAGAAGCTACGCGGCTTAAATGAATTCACAACTCTTTGCTACAGGACTATAATTTCATAGGAGCATTATCATTTACTAAATGCCATTACTATGGCATCAGACCCTATCAATCAAAAAATGCAAACGCTGTATGCAGCAATTTTTCCTGCTATTCATAGTCATTTGTTAACAGTGCTCACCTAGAGAGGATGGACACTACCTAAAAAATAAGTCAGGTTCTAGTATCTTCAGCCTTAGCACCTTGAAAATTGAGTGCTTCCAACTTGAAGTGCATTTCTCAATGTCTCCTTTAAAACATGACATTTACCAAACAGATGACCCCCCCCAAGCTTCTATTTTTATTCCAATTGAGAGTTCTATGTTAAGGTTCAGCTCTGTACCAACTGCATAGAGATGAATGCATTACACATACATGATTATATGTAATCTAATGCTATACAACATGCGTACGGCATATATTACATACAGTATGAAAAGGGTGCGGGAGTGAGGGGCTAGGAGTGTGTGCTGGAACACAGCGATGTCTCTGCATTGACAGCACTGTGCCCCGGTTTGGAGATGAGAGAACTGGATTCCAGACAGGCCTACGTTCATCTGGGTGCCGAGCCGGGATCAGCCACTTCCACATCCGACCCTGGGAGGAGGCAGCTCCATGGTCCTCACCCACCAGCCAGCGAGATTTGAGCCCCCCAGCCATGCACTCAGCTCTGGAGGCCGAGCCAAGTCGGGTGTTACTGACCAATGGCGTCCTTGCGAGGTCCCTCTTCCCACCTGCCATGGCCACCTTCATACCATGTCCTCACAGGGGGGAAAGAGCGCTCTGTGTCACATCCTCCTCACGGACACCTGTCCCATCATGGGAGCCCCACCCTCACAACCTCATTCAAACCTGGTCACCACCAAAGTCCCACCTGTGACTTCCTCGGGTGAGCTGGGTCCATCACCACTGGCCCTGTGGGCAGACAACGAGTTTTCTCAAGACGTTCTGCCACCCCCTGTGGGTAATTCCTGCCGACACCGCAGATCGGTGCCTGACGAACCCACAGCAAGCACAGAGCACCAGCCTGAGGCAGCTGGGCCTCTCGGCCCCCTGGGCACCAGGGAGGGGAGGGCTCCTGCATCCCATTCTGAGGGAAGAATCCTAAGGTTTCTAGAGGGAGCCATTTACTCTGAGTCACTTTCTTCGTCAAGGCCCATCTGCTAATATTCGCCTACAGAGGTGTTCTTGACAGACACTTCATCCTGCATCCACAGCAGCTTTTGTTCTTGCAAACACTGCAAGCGTCCACAGAAATCTGTCCAGGGCCCATGTGGGAGGGTTTCGCTTCTTCCCAAGTTTTATCAAGCTCCCCATACCCTCTCCCTCCCTCTCAGACAGCCCTGAGTCCTGAAGAGATGCAGCCCGTCCTGGACAAAGGAGGCATGTGCGAGTAGAGTGGAACTCGTGGAGCGGCCGTCCAACACACAGCAGGTGTGCGAGGCTCCGGGACCACGTGGAGACCAGTTTCCCGGGGACTCTGGCCTCCTCCACTTGGCATTCAAGACAGGTGCAAGGAAGAACAATGGGGCGGCACCCCCGTGAAATTCCCATTGCCTGGGCAGTAAAGCCCGCCTTGCTCTCCTCCACAAGGCAGAAACTGTCTCCTAGAAAAGCTCTCTTCGTTATTTCTGGAAAGCCCCAGCGGCTCCATGCGGTCTCGGAAGGAGCCTGCCACACAAGCGTTAGTCACTCTTGTCTTCCTCTCAGTACCAACAAGCCTATACGATAAAACGCTGAGACCTGCCTGTGTGGAGCGGTCACAGACCCAGGTCCCCATGTCCCCAAGTCTTTCCTGGGCCCAGGAGCCACAGGAAACTGAAGGATATGGAATTGGAGTCTCCCATGCAGGGCTGGGACCCCGCATGCACCTGCTCACCTGGCCCTTTCCCAGTATTTCTCCCCCGGCCATTACCAACCTCCAGCATGTGTACGTGTCCCCAAGTGCCACACCGTTTGCATCTCTAATCTCAAAGCATGTCCAGAACACCCTCTGCACGCCAGCATCCCCTCGCCTCCCAGCTCGCTGAGGGCTGGGTCCTGCGCCCCAGGGCTCTCTTCTGTCTGTTTCAGCATTTCCACCGGCCTGGGCCCAGTGGGGACATCGCTTCCTAGAGCAGGTCTGCCGCACTGGTTCCGAGACAGCTGGGATCTGGGTCGTGTGCCCGCCCCACCTCAAGTCGCTCTTGGACAGGGGACCCCGGAGTGGGCTGCCTGGGCCAAGGGGACCCTGACCACAAAGGCTGCTGATTCACCCAAAGCTCAGGAAACGTGCGGAGTTGGTGGCACCCAAGAACGTCCCACACAGGCCACTGGGCGGCCTCTTTCCTCTCCTGCGGTTTCTGCTACAGCACCGAGATCATTCTGGAAGGTCTGCAGCCTGTCCTGCGTGGGGAGAAGGGAACCAGCACAGCTAGAGGAAGGAAGGACAAGCAGAGACAGGGGACACGCTGTAGAAATGCAGGTGAAGCGAGCAGGCGCCTCGTGGTGAGGACGTAGACTTGGCGACAGTGCATAGCCGGCCGCGCGTTGCAGCCTCTGTCTCTCTGTCCACGCGCGGCGAGGCTGAGCCCCGATGGCGCTCAGACCCCGTGTGACTGGCACTTAGGACCTGGAACCCACGATAATGTCTTCACAATCACAGAGACAGAAGTCAGCATGAGAGGTGGAGACAGAGACCGTCTCGTTTCAGCCATCACGTGCTATCAAGCGTATTAACGTAAGGCACCCACCAAAGAGGAGCGGGGCTGGGGCATTCGGGAGAGAATTAATGCTACGCTTGAATCCTGTTAAAAACAACTCTAAACATGAATTTCATACTTGGGAAAAAGGGACATTTCAAGTCAACAGAGAGTCATTCTTGAACCACTAAATGGTGTCAGATAATGTATTTGGCCAGTGGAAGAAGAAAGCAGAGTCTCTTCTTATTCTAAAATGTTTCCAACAGAATCAGAGAATAAAAAATAAAACAACAAAATCAAGGCACTAGAAGAAAACGTGATACGTTCTAACCTACAGGCAGTGAACCATTTTCTAAACAAACCTGAATAAGAAATACACATCAGAGAAAAACAATACTTTCAACTTCAAATACAAGTTTTATGTATCTAAATATTTTTGTACAGCAGGATCAAACAACAAACATTTCAAGACAAATGGAAACTAGAAAAAGGGTTTTCTTCCATTACAGTCACAGAGCTCCTGTCTGGGCTGCCGAGACCCAGGCGTCCGTGGCCGGTCTCCACGGCCGACATCCCGGCTGACGTCCACGGCTAGTGTCCACGGCTGACATCCCGGCTGACGTCCACAGCTGGCGTCCACGGCTGACGTCCACGGCCGGCGTCCACGGCCGACATCCCGGCTGAAGTCTGTGCTCACACTGGGCTTCTGTGGGCGTGTCGAGGTGCCCCTGGGATTTGCAATGCCTCTACCCTGCCCGCGGGCTGGATGGAGGGTCTCTGGGAACACAGGCTGGGGAAGAGTTTGGGGACGCTGCTCTCTGGGCGAGAAGTCCACCAGCTGTGCAGCAGGAATGCACAGGAATCTGGGGAGCGGGCTGGGGGTCGGAAGCAAGAGAGACAAGGTGACGAGAAGTGACAGAGGGGCTCCTGGCAGAATGCTGAGTCTAAGAGGAGGCTCACTGCCGGACAACCGGCCTGCTGGTACTGGCCGGGGTGCAGCGGAGGGCGACACGGGATCCAGGCTGCCACTGAGCACCTGCTGCTCTAATTGCCCACATCACTCGTGCCCACTCGGGAACGTGTTTGCATCCTGCTCCCGGAGCCCAGAGCTCGGGTGTCCTTCATGAGCTGACATGTGCAGAAAGCCAGTACCCACAGAGGTGAGGCTGAAGACGGGACCCCAGGGGACAGGGACACTGCCATGGCAAGAAGTGACAGGACATGTAACCCCCTGGCCCATCCTCCAGATGCCCAGAGATGTCAGGAGTCGGTCAGAGGGACATAAAAGCCACACTTGTGTATAAGGACACAGTGATGTGTAACAAACAGGCAAAGTCAGAGACATTGAGACGTCAGGCACCTACTTCTCACATCAAAGAAAGTCTCAGCCACACTAATCACAGCAAAAGTCCACTCAACCCAAATGTGCTCGTTACCAATTCGATTGTGTCACCCAATGACAGGGACGCCTTCTGAGAAATGTGTATTCTCTGTCCTGTGCTTCCATGGACGGGAGGGCACAGCCGCCGCGGCCCCTGCCCACCGGACATGCAGCCGGACTGCGTGAGCGCCCAGGCGGGGGTGTCTGGGGGGTCTATAGTCTCACCAGTCAGAGGGGAGAGACTTTGGATACACAGGCATTTCATGGAAATTCAGGAGTTAAGACCTTAGCCACGGACTGAACAAACGCTCACTCAGTTCTTAAAGCGAGGCCCCAAGCACTTCTGCTTGTAGGAGGGTGGACCAGACATGCTTTTGCCCAAGGATCCCACTGAATTCAGCTAAAACCCAGAGTATTAGTTATAAAGAGCAGAAGAGGACGCTGAAAGCTGGGGGAAGAAGGCCTTTGACAGGGACCTGGGGACCCAGGGACCCAGCCATCCACGTGCCTCGTCCACCCAGACCTGGAGCTGCAGTCGGAGACACGGCGCTCCGAGAGGAGGAGGATGCCCCCGTCTGCTCTCTCGCCAGGGCGCCAGCAAAGAGGCAGAAACTTTGAGGCACAACCTGCTCTTTTCCAGTGAGACAGCCAGACAACGCAGCCCGTCCGCAGCCACGCCAGCACAGGCCTCGGGGACAGGCCTCACCCCGCAGGACGGGCCAGCCAGCTGCCAGCCTCACTCCGTGCATAGCGCTGAGACCGGAGCAGGTGACATGAGTCCACCCCTCCTCTCTGTGTGTCAGCAGGGGGACACTTGGGGAGCCTGGATTTCACCCCGCCCAGCATGGGCCACACCGAGGCCCGGCCATGCCCTGACGAGCGCTCACACTTAAACACTGCTGCCTGCAAAGAACACAGTCCCATCTGCGACACAGCCTAAAATGACAAAGGATAGGGATGCGAGCAGACCACTCGTTGCGGGGCTTAAAGACGGGTTGGGGCAGGAGGTGGATCCCAGCAAAGGACAGCAGACGTGAGGGAGAAGTCTACGCCCTCAGCACTGACGCTCTGCGACTTTGCCAGATGCCACCTTTGTGAGAAATGGGCTCAGGTACATATGGGATTCTTCCAATTGCCTGGTGTAATACAGCATATTATAATATAACATATGTTGCAATGTAATGTAAGATGTGATATGATATATGATAGGCTATGACATGACAGAAGTAACTACACCTATTTAGAAATCGTAAGGTTGATTAAAAATGAAATAGCAATAAAATTTAAGGGACATTAGGAATAAGTTTGAATGAAAGCTAAAAACCAAAAGATAGCTTGCCTGTTAGGAAATTTGCTATCTATCATACCTGAAGCCTACCAAGAATTCTGTATGAATTTCCAATGTCAAGTCACAAAGCAAAATGAAATACGTGGTTCCAGTAACCATACAAGGAAACAGCAAGCTTTGAAATGATATTAACTAACATAATGATATACAAAAGCAAAAATCCATCACTATTAAATACAAAGACAGAGGCTAAAATTCAGCAGACACTAGAATGGCATTCACAGCACACAGCATCTAGCAAAAGTTGACCAGGCTTACAAAAAAGAATCAACTTTTCTGTATAGAAAATAAACAAAGTTGAAACAGATCCAGGCATGACACATAGGGGAGATTATTGAACTAACATGCTATGATGCTAATATAATTTTATTCCAAATATTGGAGAAGGGAGAGGGAAGCACCACTGTGAGGAGAAGGGAAATCATCGAAGATACAAAGTAGAAAGGTCCCGATGAAACTTTCGGATGCAAAGAAAAATCTTAAACTTCAATATAAACACTAAATTAAGAGCAGACAAGATGCTACATAAGAAAAGATCCGTGGAGATAAAATACTGAGAGAAATAAATCACCAGCAAATGATGGGACAGTGTCAGGTGGCCTAGTATTTGTGGGAGCAGAACACTGGAAGGACAGGAAGGAAAAGGGACAGAAAAATATAGAAATACAAAGATTTTATTTATCACTTTTACTGAAAACATAAATCTGCAGGTGCTAGAATGGTAACAGATTCAAGTGAAAGAAATGTAAGGGCTCACACATGAGTTCAAACATTTCTGTAAATAAGGAGTAAGAGAAAATTCCTTTAAAAACAAGATGCAGATAAAATAAACTAAAGGGGGCAAAAAAAGCAATCACAGAAGACATCTCCCCAGACTCTGGAAGCTGCACAATAATGGGGAGATGCATTGAAAATACTGGAAAATGTCAACCTAGAATTCTCTCACCGGCAAAAAATGCATTTTCAAAGTGAACACACAGTACAAACATTTTTGAGATAAAATAGGAAACAATCTACTACTGTCAAGACTGCATGACAAGAACATAAGAAGGAGCTTCTTAAAAAAGAAGGGAAATATAATGAGATGAAAATTTTTAGGTAACATGGAGCGAAGAGCATTAAGTGGTAAGCGTGGCCACTCTTTGTACGTGCTAATCATTTTTAATATCTACATGAGCAGTAATGATGCGGACGGTGTGTGATGAGGGTCATGGCATAAGCAGAAGTAAAAGATAACAAAACAAGAAGGGACAAGAGGGTGTGACTGAAAGGGCACTGAAACCAGAGCCTCACAATGAAGTGACAAAATGCTTAACTGTGGATCACAACAAACTAAAACTGCGTGCAGAACACCCAGTAAAAAAGTAAAAGAGGAACAACGGTGAACCCAATAGCATCACTAAAACTGAACCCAAAGAAAATCAAATGAATTCACAGAAGCGAGCCGGTAATTGAAAGACTATTGAAGAGCAGACGAAAAATCAGCTAACAAATAACAAGATTGACAGGTGGGCTCAAACATAGCCAGGAGGGCAGCAAACTCAAGTAAAGGAGGGCATTGCTAGAGTGGGTTAAAAGAAAAGAGGACTCAGCTCTATTCAGATTACAATAAATGCAAGCTACCTATAAAAACAAACATTAAAGAGGAAATGATTTTGTAAAGTGCAAACGCAGATGCAAACCGAAAGATAGATGGAGAGCCTGCGTTAACATCGAAGCAGCATTCAAAATAAGCATTATTACCAGATAGAAAGGGATGCACCACGTGATCAACAGCCTACAAAAAGCCTAAATGTGTAGATATACAATAAAAATACATCAATATGCGTGAAGCAAAAACTGAGGGACCTGGAAAGAAAAATGGGTAGATTCAGGCACACACTGCAGCCCAGCGTGGCCCACACACCCTGGGACAGGGGTTAGAAAGTGAAAGACAGAAAATCAGAAAGCATGCAGAATATAGATCAAATACATCAACCAAAGTTCCCCAGGGATACTCAAGGACGCCCATCAACAGAACACGCCTGAGGCGTGCACCTGTGTCAGTCGAGACACAGGTCACATGATGGTAAGTCATCAGTGGCGCAGCAATTTTTAAAAACTGGAATCATACCAAGCAGCTTCCCTGACTATAGTGTACTTAGTGCAGAAATCAATACCTGGATGATATGGGGAAGATCATCAAGTCCTTGGAAATCATGTAACTTGTAAATGTCCCAAAGAAGAAATTAAATAGAAATGAGGAAATGCTTTGAAATGAATGAAATTAAAAAATAACATTTACAATTTCTGGCTTTCAGATTGTAATTAAAGCAGGGCTTAAAGAAAATGCTACAGCTCGTCTTAGAAAGGAAGAAAGAGCTTCAGTAAAATAAATGATCTCATTTTTGACTTTAAGAAACTAGAAAATGAACAAATTTAAATCAAATAACAAGAGAAGAGGCTTTTTAACAGAATCAATGTAATTGAAAACAGAGAACCAATAAAGGAAATCCGTGAACGTAAAAGCTGGTTTTATAAAAGTTCCAATGAAGTGGATGCATCTCAAGCAAGAACGGTCATAAAAGAGAAAGGGTATGAAATATCAGTGTCAAGAATGATAAACATTGCTCCAAGGCTTCTAAATATGAAAAACATAAGAAAAGATTGCAAATAACTTCATGACAATAAATTCGACTTGAAAGATACAAATGATCAGTAATTAAGAAAAAGAATATGTAAAACAGATATTTCTAAAGTCCTCTATTTGAAGCCCTGTATTCAAATTGTAGCTGAGATTGTATTTACAAGTGAAAATCTTTTGCACAAGTGAAACTCTTGAGCACAGGTGAATTCATTTATAAATTATATGAAACATATAAGGAAAAAAGAATATCAATTCTACACAAGCTCTTACACAACATAAAATAAGGAAGATAACTTACCAGCTCCTTTCATGAAGACATTATTACACCACACAAAGGCATTGAGAAAAACACACCATATGCTTTATGAACACAGACACAAAAGACCCTCCTTACATGCAAAAGTTTTCCTAGCATTAATCACTTCTTCCTAGTTGCTTTTGCAACTTTCTGTCATTTATTATAAACTGCTACTCACACATCTGCCTTTGCCAGAGAATTATAAGATGGTAGCCCCGCTTTTGCAGTTAGGTTACCTGATAAATAAGTCTCCATGCTTTGATGCAAAGTCAAAGTCAAATTGGACCTATAGATCATCTCCTTTGTTATCTTTCCTGCCACCACATACAAGAGACACACATGCTTTATCTTACAGCAATGGTTTGAAGGAATTAACTTTTTAATTTAATAGGAAAATGTATGCACATTAGTCTGTCTCCCTAAATTGTCTGAAGACATTTATCTTCCTAAGGAAACTGTATCAGTACACAATAAAACACTGATCTTGATCTTGTTCTGGACTATTTATTGTTTCTGCTGATTCTCTTTTTTTAGTGACTTCTTCCTTTGTTCTGATAGCTATGCTGTCATCTGATCGTTTTTCTTGGGTTTCGTACATGGGAGTCCTTTGAGGACTGGGAAAAAGTTGGGTTTCTCCATAAAGACTTTGTACTTGATTCTACTAGATGCTCCTGAACTCCTTTAACCAAGAATCATTCTAAGTCCTTTTAATTTCCATGTTGAGTTTTCTTGGAACACCCAGACGGAATGAATTAGGATTACCAACTCATCTGATGGCTGGTCTTTGCCAGTTTGTGATCTTCTTGCTCAGGTCCTATACTCAAGAAAGGCAATTTTTCTTGAAGTCTGGTGTATGGATATGGAAGAAGGTATGTTTTGTTTCCTGCTTAATTTTTGAATGCATGGTCCATCAGGAGTCCCCGGGTATCCTTTCCTCACTTCTTCCTTTTCCTCTTCCTCCTCTACTTTCATAGCAAGTTCTCTAACCATCTTCTGTTTGCCCACAGTTTATTCCATCATAGTTTTGTTGTTGCTTTGAAGGACTATTGGATCCATGTAACCTGACTTTGGAAGACTGAAGACCTGTCTGCTAGCAGCTAGTGTTCACAGGAACAGCTTCAGTCATAGTTTCATCTCTAAGAACTTTGAGAATTTGGTTCCACCATCTTTCCAGTTAAATGCTTTTAAAAAAAATATGGACACGCCCTTACATTTTCTCCTTAGAGGGAGGGGAAAAACCCTTTGATTTTTCCCCATGTGTCATAGAATTACCTTATATTAACTTTAGCAAAGCATGTTAGAATAAATTTGTTCTAAATTTGTTTTTCCTGGGATATGGTAGACTCTTCCAATCAAAAGATTGTCTAACAATGCTGCTGAGAATTCAAAATTATCATACAATTTGTATGTTAGATTTTTTTCCCTTCTCTTTTCCAGGTGCAATTATGATGATAGGGGATTTCTTTCATCTGTCTTCAGGACCAATAGTTTTGTCAATAATCCTCTGTAACCTCTTTCTTTTGTGTTTCATGCTGCTCATTTCCGTAAACTGAACTTTTAATGTCCCAGCATGTCTTCAGCCACATATATATATATATATATATATATATATATATATATACATCTTTCTCACAGGTCACATTCTTATCAATATCTTGGAATCCCTGGAGAACTCTTTGTTAATAGATTTCTTAAGCTGTGCAGCACCATTTTTCCCTGGTGTGTATTCTGTGTCTGGCTTTTCCTGCGTTCACTCTGCCTCTGTGTCTGGAGTGACTTGGGGGATGGTTTCACGCCTTGTGGGGACTCTATTTAAGGAATCCCCTATTTGCAGGTTGGTGGAGAAGAGCAGAGGATTGAGCTCGAGTAGCTGGCTGGGTGAATGTCAGCCCGTCACCTGACCACACTGTCCCAAGGTGCACTGAGTCACACCACTGGTGTGATGGAAGGTGGGTCCAACTTTCTTCTCTTTAGCTCCCCAAGCCCAGGCTCTGTGGGGCACGTTTTCCGCCCACCCTCTGTGCCAATCACCTGTTTCCTTCGCAGATGCCATCACGATGAAGTTGCTCATTCCCTTCTAACTCGCTCAAACTTCATCCAAACAGGGAGGCAGAAATCACCAAAAAGCCACTAAATGTGACCCACCAGGCTCTCCCACCCGCCCCAGGGGATGCACCCTTCTCCCTGGGCTCCGGGTCTGGAGGCACGAACCTGCCCAGGACCCACCCTGGCCTGACCACCACTCATTAATTCTGCAAGTAAATGCTTTTTGACAAAATAGCAAGTGATTAAAAGGATGCAAAAATCATATAATTAGAAATGGACAGAAATTATCAAAATAGTAATGATGGTTATTATATCTGAATAGCAGAATTATGGATGATTGTCATTTTTTATATTTTTAAATTTCCTACAAAAGCAACATAATTACTTGTGTAACCAGGAAAATCGCACACATTAAATAAAAGATGGCAGCCTCTTTGCTATGTAAGCTCTACATATTTTTACCAAATCGCATTCCCATTCTTACAAACCCAGCCCTTGGTGCCTCTCCAGCTATCGAAGGACATATGCAGCTCCCCCTGCCCCATCAATCCAGTGGGCTGCACCACAGGGACCAAGGGCCAGGACTCACCCATGGAGCCATGAAATTCAGAAAATAAAAGAGCACTTGCACTTGCTAGGAGGAGAGACACCAGCATCTCCACTTACAGGGAATCACTGCATGGGGATAAGTCTCCCCGATCTGTCATCTGGGGTTGATCCAGATCTGCCTTGAGCTGTTTTGTGACCTTTTGCTAAAAGACCACAGAAGACTCCACATGTCTGAAATCTGTCTCTCCCCTCTCTGTGCCTCTCCCTCTCTTCTGTCTTCCGTCCTTCCTTCCTTCCTCCTCCTCTCCCTTCCTCTCTCCCCTCCTTCCTTCCTTCCTTCTTTCCTTCCTTCCTCCTCCTCCCTATCTTCCTCCTCCTCTCCCTTCCTCCTTCTCCTCCTTCCTTCCTTCTTTCCTTCCTTCCTCCTCCTCCCTATCTTCTTCCTCCTCCTCTCCCTTCCTCCTTCCCCTCCTTCCTTCTAACCTTCTTTCTGTCCTTCGTTCCTGTTTTCCTTCCTGCCTGCCTCCCTTCCTCCCTTCCTTCTTTCCTTCCCTCCTGCTTCTCATTTTCCCACCCTCCTTTCATTTTAAATTAGAAGTGGACAGCCATTGGCAAAAAAATGGGTCACTGATGTCGATGACAGAGAGGATAATATTGAAATGAAAACTTCCTCTGTTGCCACATTCCTGCTTCTAAGGGTAGCCCAGCTGAAAGGCAGGGCCAGCCAGGGCCAGCTTGTTCATCCCGTAGGTCAAGCTGCTTTAGAAACCCCTGTATGGGAAGGGATAACGTCTTCCAGAAACTGAGCTGAGATCTTTTGTGCAAATATCTTATATTCCCTCCAGCAAAGGTTCTTCTAGAACGGTTCAGCGACATCAAGTCTAAGTTTTCTGTTTTATCTTTTGTCAACAGCCTCAATGTTCCTCTTAGCATTGGGGTCTAAGGAGTAATAATTCAACCACGTCCTCTTCTTAGGGAAAAGCACGTCATACAGCGATGGAGAGGGATCAGCGACTGGCAGGACATGCCCAACACAGACTCCCTTCCCATCCCGCTGAGAGTCCACAAGCTCTGCCCCTCACCCACTCTCCCCGGCCAGAGGCAGCAGGTAGCTGACTTGGGGAGTCTGCTTCCTGGAAGGGCAAGGCAGGGGAGGAAAGGGGAGGGCAGGGCAGGGGAGGGCAGGGCAGGGGAGGGGAGGGCAATTTCTAAAGCTCTCTGCAGACCAGAGACCAAAACCCTGACAGGTCCAACTGACTGACTGGACAACCTCCGCGCCAACATCTCTCCAGAGCAGAAGATCCAGCCCCGGGACTTAATCTCTTTGTTACTGAGAAAACCAGCCATGTTCACACTGAGCAACACAAATAAGAAAACACAAAAAGTTGAATCACCTGTGGTCACCGCTCCGAGCGTGGGTAATTATGTTCTGTGTGTGTGTGCGTGTGCGTGTGTGTGTTACGCTCGTCCATGTACCTTGAATCATCTGAGACTGCTGATGTTAAACTACTGTGACATACGAATTCTACGCTGCTCACCTGATACCGTGAACAGAGTTAGTGAAATGGACCCACAGCAACATTTTATTTGCGCCCTGATTTTGTTTTCATTTAGCTCTGTAGCATCATCTCTTTTTCTGCATTTCACAAAATAGCTTTCAAGCCTCATCATCTTCCATGATACGGGTGTGAAATAACTGTTTAATGAGAGCAAATGAAAGAAAAATTGTCTCATTTTCTGCATTTTCATATTGCCCTTAGAAGCGTCCCTAGCTCGCGCTTCTCCCAGGCTTGTCACCGATGCTCTGTGGTCAACGTGAAGGCGGATGCTCCTGGGGACGCACAAACACTCCACTGGCATTTTGACAACGAAGCTCCGTTTTTGAAGAAGGCAGCTACGTCGGGACTGTCGGCGCTTGCTGACGCGGGACCCGGGTCTCACACAAGATTCGTTCCTGCGACCAACAGCTAGACCTGCCTGCGCAGGTGCCTTCCTCCCAACCAACCACAGGCTGCCACACAGGCGCTGGTTTACAATGTCCTGCCTGGGGACACCCAACCTGCTACAGCTGACCCCTGATCAGCTGAAAGCTCCCTCCCTGGCTACTTGGTTGAAGTGGGACCCTCATGCATAAGACTGGGCAAAGGAGCTGGGTTGCACGAAGATGAGAAACACTCGTTCACAAAACATTTCTGGGGTCATCACTTGGACCATCTGAAACCTAGTATGTGTCTCACTAAGGAGAAGCTTTGCAGGGTGCAGGGGACATGCCAGGGCATCCGTCCTCCCTGGAGCTCACTGCCAGTGGGTCACCCGCCGCCATGTGCTTTGCCATGTATTTCACCCCACGGGTGCCTCACAGCTCTCCGCCAGTCCTATTCATGCTGAAAATGGAGGAAATGGGAATTACCATGGGAATTACCATGATACGTTTTTAAGTGATTGAAAATAAAAGCTGGAATTCTTGGAAGCATTTTCAATTCCCAGAATCTCTAAAGAATAGAGAATCCAAACTGCGGTGCTGCCTCCGATAGTCTTCTTGGGTGACATTTGAGTTGAAGAGTATCATTTGTCCAGTTAAATTCTTCCTCTCCCTCCCTCCACAGGGTGAGCTAAATAGCCCGAAACTTCTGTAGCAGATGTGAGCTGCTCTCTGAAAGCAGCCCTGCTGGTTTCCCACCTTTCAGGCAGCATGTGCTTCCTTGAGAACTTCTGAGGCTGGTTCTCCCTTCTGCGTCTCATGCAGAAGTGGCAGGAGGACGCTCAGCTGCTTGTGAATAGAAAGCTGCCACAGAGCGAGAATTATAATAATTTGCAAGTCGATAATATTTGCATCTGAAATTTCAAAGAGCTTTGCAAACTTACAAGTATGATTTCTCTCAGTATTTTTTCTTTTTTAAGAAAAAAAGAGACATAACCTCCCCTTCCCCAGGTAGGAAGTTAGCTGCACAGTCAGCAGTGGAAGCAGTAAGTACTGAGCCTGGTCCATGAGCCCTGAGAGTCACCCAGCACAGAGACGTATCCCTGGGGCTGAACCGGATACCTAAGCCCTCTATGCACATAGAAACCACTGCTGGTCCTGGGGAAAGTCTTCTGCTGTCCACAAGATGACCAGAGACACAAAGCGAGGTGGTGGTCACTTTTGCCATCCCTCTGCAGTGATGAGGAGCAGAGGACTCTACCGGCCACTCCTCCCTCAACATGGCCTCCATTCCCACCTGCCACCTAATGCTCGATACTAATTATATTTGAACTGCTATTATTTTTGACATTAAAAATAAAATGTCTTCTGGGATCAACCCAGTAGCTTTAAAAATGAGCACTTGTGATAGTCAATCTTCAGCTTCAAGAGTCAACACACATGTCCCACTGTGTTCCACTGCAGGGTTTTGAAGTCTTTTGCAGAAACCAGAAGTAAACTTGGTCTGCAGAGGCGATGTTTCCATACCGAACCGAAAGCTCAGCGAGCACTCACATGGAAACTTTGTTTCCATCTAGAAAATCATGCCAATAAACACACATGGTCACATACACATCAAAGAAGATTCACATGTGCTGGATCCATGGTGGGTGGTCAGCCACCTGTCAAACACAAAGTCAGTTTGCTCTCTGGGACCATTTAATCCCATGGGACAGATTCCTTGCACCCCGGTTTTACTCAGCACACAACTGCTCTGTCACCTCTGTCAAGTGCTGCTGAGATCAAACAGGTGAGAGCTGCAGGTGCCTGGGCTGAGGAAACTGTCCCTCCAAAAGGCAGTTGCAGGGAGGGAGGCAATGAGCCAGGGGATGAAGAGAAGATGAAAAGTGGAGACTCGCCAGGCTTTCGAAGAAAGAAAATGCAGCAAGAGTTCTACCTGGAGGAGAGGCTGGTGAGAGGCATTTGTTCTGCTCTTCCCTTTAAAGCTGGAAGGAATTTCAGGTGCTCTCTGCGGAGAGGAAGGTGGGAGAGTAGGCTCAGCAGCAGAAGAGCTGGGACAAGGGGCAGGGCAGGACAACGGGCACCGGGTGAAGATGGTGGG
The DNA here is from genome assembly GCA_004363575.1 of Solenodon paradoxus. NCBI lineage: Eukaryota > Metazoa > Chordata > Mammalia > Eulipotyphla > Solenodontidae > Solenodon > Solenodon paradoxus. The sequence continues at coordinate 14,045 of RJWH01003262.1, read as the reverse complement.
CTGGCCTGGACAGTGGTGACATGCTGACACACAGTGACTCCAGTCACAGAGCCTGTTTTACCTGTGAGGTCGGTTAACAGGGTGGAAAGCCAGTCCCAGCACAGCAACGCACACAGTTGGCCAAGGACCCAAGGCTGACACGAGCTTTCGAGCCGCACTGGGGCCCCGATGGCATCCAGAGACCCAGCCGTCCTGCCTCCCCTGTGTCCAGCTCCCGGGACACCACCTGAGGGCCACCTGAGGCGCCTCCAAGCTCCCTCTAAAGAAGTTCTGCACATATTTGCAAACGCACATTTGCCTTCCAATTAGACTTCAGCCCGTCGCTTGTAAACCTGTCCAATGTTTTCGTGATGGCGCCCAGACCAGCGGCAGAGAAAGCGTCTATTTCATAAAAGGTAGGAAACCTGGAAACCGAGGGACAATTAAGCTGTCAGAGGAGGGAGTGCTTGGGGGGTTGACTCGACTCTGTTTACAGCAGCGCTGGTTCAAAAACCCTCAGTGGCCCCCACAGCAAACAAAATCAAGAAACGACGCTGTCGGATTGTGCGAACGCAACCTCCAGGGATTTGGGGAGGGGCCGGAGCAGCGAGTAATTGCGAGTCGCACCGAGGCACTCCGTTCTTGGCAGTGACGCGGTTGTGCAAATTGAGAAGTCTGTGGTGACAGTTGGTGGCAGGAATCCTGGGAAACATGAAGCCTGCCAGGTACCCATTCGCGCGTGACGAGATCCTCACAAGCGCGGTGGCGCACACCCCTCGGCAAACACCTGCTTTGCGGCAGGTGAGCCCTGGGGAGCTCTGCTTGCAGCGCTGGCACACGTGGTCTCAGGTGACACCAGCCACGTCTGTCCTGCCCCCGCTCTCGGGGGAGTCGGGACAGCATCACGTCACTGAGGAGAACAGGCTCTCGGCGTGTTGGGGAGCCGGGAGGGCTCACCTCCCTCCGCTGCCTCCAAAATGAACAAAAAATAGAAACAGAGAGGACGTGGCCGGCGCCCGCAGCCACGGGCAAGAGGGAACAAGGCCATGTGAGGCCCGCAGCTCTCCCTTCTGTGCGTGACAGCCTCGCAGGAGCTGCCGAGTTAGCTGGCTCAGGCTGTGGGGACAGTCCCGCAACTGGGGACACGGCAGCAGCACCGGGGTCTCCTGGCCCTGGAGGCGGAGCCCGGCGTGCTGGCGAGCACGAGGGGCTGCGGGGCGTGAGCTTGTGGGCCTTGGTCGTCATCTTCACATGCATTCTCCGTGTGCGCGCGCGCGCGCGTGCGTGTGTGTGTGTGTGTGTGTGTGTGTGTGTGTGTGCGCGTGTCTGCATATGTGTGTATGTGTCTTCTTTGGTGTCTGTGTGTCTCTGGAAATCTGCCTGTATGTGTGTGTTTGTATGTGTGTGTCTGTGCGTGTCTGTCTGTATGTCTGTGTGTCTGTGTGTGTCTATCTACATGTTTGTGTTTGTATGTATATGTGTATGTCTATTTGTGTCTGGTGTGTGTCTGTCTGTATTTATGTCTCTATGGGTGCCTGTGTGTCAATTTTCCCTTTCATAAGGACAGTGGTCATGTTGGATTAGGACCCACTTTACTGACCACTGCAAAGACGGTCTCCAAATAAGGTCACATCTGAGCCTCTGGGGCTGAGGACAGCACTAGATCTGGGGGGCGGCGGGGGAGCAGGTAGAATTCAGCCCCCACAGGCCTTACTTCGATTTTGTCTCTACTAGGATGGGACTACGGTGAACCGGCCTTGTCCTCGGGAACAGGGCAGAGGATGGGATATTTAACAGGCACTTAGACAATAGCCCAAATAATTAATAATAAGATGTGGCAAGGGGCATGGAGGCGCAGACCGTGGAGAGCGGGAATCAGCTCTGGGGTGGGGACATGCGCCCCGGGGCGGCGCTGAGGGTGAGCCTGACTGCCGGCTGGGAGTGAGCACAGGCGGCGGGGCTGGATGTCACCCGGTGCAGGCCGCGCCTTCAGGAGCTAACGTCCCCTGGCCTGAGCACGCCCGACGCCTCACTGACCGTTCTCTTGACTTCCCACAGTCCCTGTCCCGTCACTCATGCCCACACACTTCCCGCCTCTGGTTTTTCAGAATGCATTCATGAGATGCCCAGTGGCCTGTTTCCAGAAACAGTGGGCTCCCGTGCTGGGCTCCTGGACGTGACTTGAGAAGAAGCTGGTGGCGAGACCTGGCCCTGAGATGAGCTGGCACTTTGCTCTGTGCTCCAGCATCTTTCGCAGCCCAGTAAGAGCCCAGAGCCTGGGTCCAGATGGCTGAGAGGAGCTTTGACTTCTGTTGGAAAGAAACTTCTCCTGCCTTCCTTGGTCTGAAAGGGGAACCAGAGGACCCCGCCCTCCGAGCACTCATCCTGACTGTAGGATTTCAGACGAGAGTCATTCCCGTAGAGCAGAGCAGCCCCGGTAACTTAACAAATGCAAACACACACAGGAAACGACTGGGTTTGGGGACTGACTACCACTCTTGACCTGATTTTAAATTCCTTAAGGATGCTTTCTCCGGGCACCCACAAAGACATGAAATAACCTCGTGGGCAGCAGATTGCAGAGTGAGTGAGCGCACGACATGCCCCCTTCGGCACCTGAGTGGCATCGGTTGAGCTGGCGTCCTGCTCCGACTCAGAACCTGTTCTTCAGAGACGAGTGTTGTTTCACATTCCATCAACTTAAAGTGGACAGCTTGGACGATAATCAGACCACAGGCAGAGGGGCTGGAGCGAGTGAATACTGCCCTGTTTTATTCAGTGCTTTCAGATGATAACTGAAGCCTTGCGTTGCTGTTGAATAACTGGTGGGCAAAGTCACAGCACCTCCTGCAGTCTCCCTGGTGAGACGGCCGAGTCCATCAGGTGGGTCCGCGTACCCAGCTGCCTGGTGCCCGCGCCGAGGGCCCACTCCGGGTGCCGGGTGGCGATCACAGTGACCGTGAGTCTCAGATCTTGCACCAGCTCACTTCGTCTCAGAGCATCGTCACAGGGGCGGGAGGAGAAAGAAGCTCAAACAGGTGCAAACCCAGTTCTTCCGAGCCTTTCCTTCAAACGACCGCTCTGGCTTTATCCTGAAAGTGTGCCTTTTAATCTCTGCTTCAAATTTGGCACACAGCAGCATTTAAAAGCTTATGTTGAAATCACACAATAAGCCTCCCCCCACTTTTCTCCCTCAGTGCTGGGGTGGGTGTTGAGTGCTGAGGAGGGAGGGTGAGCATAAACTAAGTGTGGTCCTCCTATTGGTCAGGAGCACTGATGAGAGAAGGGGTAGAGAGCTGGACCTCAGCCCCTGCGGAACAGCGGGCCAGGGGGCCACGCAGCATGGAGGGGGCTCTGGGGCAAGGATGACAGTCCCTCAGATGGGGTCTGCTCCCTGTGTGCCATGGCTTTGGGGACACCACGGTCACCCTCCCAGACTCCGCCACATCCCACTGTCACACATGCAAGATGCTCCATCCAAGAATCAGCAAAGGTCAGTGACGGGGGCTGCAGAGAGGAGGGCTGGTGACCTTGGTTTGCGTGGGGCATCAGCTATGACCAAGCCGTGTGCTTCAAGAGAAGCGTCCAGCTGTGCACAGCTAAGGAGCACAGCCACGGAAAACTCACAAAAGACTCTGAAGACACCAGAAAACAGTCATTAAATTGCAAAATTTAATGCAGTCCTGTTTGAATGAGCCAGAACCCCTCCCTGCAGGTCAGAAAGCCTCTTCCTTGTCACTTTCTATTGATAAATGCACCCTATTCCAAAAAGTCATTAACAACTGCAATGTAACAAGCCAGTTTTGTCCAGTGGCAGCAGGTGCAAGGAACACATCCAGCGCTGCCTCAGACACGCCCCGAATGTGCAGAGGGCTTCCTGGTATTTCAGCAACCGCTGCAAACAGAGAGAAGGAAGAAACATTGAAAGGCAGTGTTTTGCTGTGCTTTATCTTTCTGTGCTGATCCTGGAAAGAGACGTGCAGTAAGATACACACCCCTTAGATGGGTCAGATGGTATACAGGCTCACGTATAATTTTATTTCTGAATTTTCCAAGCCAGATTTATTGGCATGCTGCTGATAAGTTCACCCAGAAATATTCCATTAATGCCATCATCCTCTGCACCAGAATGAAATCTCCAGGACACCAGGATTTGGGGTTCTCCTCTAGACTGAAGCAATTGCTATTAAATTGGTTTCCCTCCCAACCTCCCAACCTTCCACTTCTGTACCCTCAGCTTACTGGAGATGTAACAGCCAGAATGGCCCCCAGAAAACCTAACTCAGCTCAAGGTCAGTCTCTGGCTCTCATCTCCTTCGAGTAAAAGCTAACATCTTATAAATGATCTCTTTGTTTTCGCGTGGTCTAACCAGAGACCACCTCCAACATTCAATTCCCACTTCTTGACCCTCAGACCCTGCATTTTCATCTGCCTGTATGGAGATTCCTTGAATGTGCCAAGTAAGATCCCAACTCAAGACCTTCCCATTTTCCATTCATTCTTCTTGGAATGTCTCTCCCTTTGATAGCTACTGGGATCATTGCTGGTCTCCAGGAGAGACTTTAGCAGAAACCAACAGGAACAAAGCACCCACACACTCCACCTGGAGGCTATTCAGAGAATAATAGAGGCCCTTACCCCTTCCTACTGAGGTGTTGGTCAGGGGAGGCCCAGTGGAGGGCTGGCACTCCCGCCCAGGTTGACTGGAGACCCTGACATCACTGCAGCAGTGAAGTGGTGTCCCCACCGCCCCTGGAAAAGAAGTGTTCTAGGAAGCCAGGTAGAACAGTTCAAACAGGATTCAGAGTCTCATGACACAATGTTTCATGTCCAGGTTTCAATTGAAAAACACTTGTTATATGAGAACCTAGAATATTTTAAACTAAATGTCAGAAACAATAGCTTCTATCAAAGATGTAACAGAGGGAATAGAATAATTTGACAAATATTTTTAAAGAACCATAATAAAAATGCTTCAATCAGCAATTATAAACACATTAGAAACAAATTAAAAAGTCAACAAGGAAATTAAAAGTCTCAGTAAAGAAACAGACACAGAAGAACCAAATGTAGACTTTTAAATGAAAGATATGTAGCAGAATTAAGTGCCTAAACCGATGGGAACAATAGTAGAATGGAGGGAAAAGAGGAAAGACTACGTCAACTTGAAGACCAACAAAATACATGACCTCCCTGGAACAACGGAGAGAAACAGATGGAACAGACAATGACCAAAGAAGCCTCAGAGGCTATGAGTCTCTAAAAATGAGCCAACATTCCATCATCGGCTTCAAAAGAGGAGGAAGGCAGGCTGACAAGGAACTTCAATGACAGCACCACAAATCTGGCAAAAGCCACACAGATTTGTAAAACTGAGCAAGCCTCAAACAGAACAAATCTGCTGAAACCCACATCCAGCCACATCATAATCAAATTCTCAAAACTAAAGACAAAGAGCCTCCAAAAATCTAGCCCCAATAACTGAGTTGTGCAAGATCACAGGATACAAGATAAACATGCAAAAGTTAATTGTATTCTTATAATTATTCTAACATCAACTTCAAAAACTCATACAAATAACTCAAAATGAATCACAGGCTGAAACATACAGAAAAAAATGTACATAAGAAAAATAAAGAGAAAATATTTGGGACCTTGAACCAAATAAAGGTTTCTTAGATTTGACACTTAAATCACATTTTAAAAAAGATCATAATGAACAAAATGGATGTCAGCAAATTTTTTTAATTCTTTTTCTCTGTGAAAGATTCTGAAGATGTAAAAATAAGACACACACACACATATATATATATATATATATATATATATACTGGGAGAAAATATTTTCAAACCGCATATCCAACACAAGACTCATCTCTAGAATACATAAACAGTTATTAAAACTCAACAGCAAAAAAGGACCCAAAAATCACTCAAATTACAAAATACACAAAAGACAGGAACAGACAGACATTTCACTGGTGAGGATATACAGATGGCAAGTAAGCACATGAAAAGATGGTTAGTATCATTATCCATTGGGGGGAATACTTAATACAAAATAAAACTAGAATGAAATCACCACACACCCACCATAGTAAAAGAAAAAATAGTGGCAACATGAAACACGGGCAAGCAGGCAGAGAAGCTGAGCCATCCACGCCGTGCTCCGTGGCATCCCCACCAGGGCGACAGTTCAGCGGTTGCTTTAAAAACTGCACATGAAACTACCATACACCCAGCAATCACTGAGCATTTATCCCAGAAAAACACGTGTTCATTCAAAACCTGCACCCCCGTGCTCATCATACCCTTATTCTTAATAACAAACCTCTGAAAACAGTCCAGGTGTCCTCCCCCAGGTAACCATGCACAGATATTAGCAAGTTCAAGGCCTGGGACATCATGGAAATCAAAAGGAATGAAGTATTGATCATGCCATATCTTGGATAAATCATCAGAGAATCACACTGAGTGGTGAAAAGTCAGTTCCCAAAGGTCTCAAACTGCATGATTCCATGCACCTACGTTCATGCACCTACAGAGTTACAGAAATGGAGAACAGATGTGTGGTTTGGAGGGATTAAGGAGGGCAACAGGGAGAGCAGAAAGTGTGGTTACAAAGGGCGGCAGCATGGATGCAGACCCGTGGTGACAGAGATGCTCTATCTCCCTCTATGCCCAGCGTGTCAGAGTCACCATCCTGTCATCTGTGCTAGCTCTTCGTAGGACATCACCAGTCAGGGACATTGGATCAAGTGTACGTGATTCTTACAACTGCATGCAGACCTGCAATGATCTGAAAATAGAAAGATTAATTAAAAAATCAGTTTGTGTTTAAAAGTACAAAAAACGTGGAGACTCTCATTTCTCTATGTGTGCTTCTGTCTCCCTGCTCCCGAGCCAGAAGGAAGACACTATACATTCTAATATCATACATGATCGGGGACAGGGGATACTTTAATCGTCATTGACTAGGTCAAAGCAGAGACGTCAGCTCTGACAGAGCAGGGGCTGGGGCTGCGGGGAAAGTCAGCAGGGCAGGCCACGTGGCGTGAGCAGGTTTCTTGCCCAGCTCTGCCCCTGAGGTCCCCACGGAACCTGGAGGAACCCGGAGTGGGACCCAGTGCCCTACACACGATCATGTCTGAGGAAGCGTGTCATTGGTTTGTCTCTTGAGTACGGACTCAAAGCCGGACCCCAGCATGAAAACGCAGATGGCTGACATTCACTGAGCATCTCCTACGGCCTGACACAGCTCCAGGAACTTATTCTTTTCCCATGGAAGCCGTGCACTGGGTACTACTGCTGTTCTCATTTTAGGAAAGTGAGCTGGAGAGACATCAGGTAATTCACTGAATGTTACAAGCCACCAAGAGCTTGAACTGGTGTCTGAACCCCAAATTCTGACCCCAGATTCCTTTACACCAGGGCTTAACCCACTGCAGGGAGAGGCTGCTCAGAGCCCAGGGCTGCTCCAGTGGTCGTGGTTTTCCTGTGTCCCTGGAGGCCACTGCAGGCCTTTGGGGACATCCAGCCTGTCTTTCCCCTCCTTCTCTAGTTCTTCTGTGGACAGCAGCCAGCCATGAATAGACACGGTCAAAATTCAGAGCAGAGAAAACATGAGTTCCAGTGGTGAAACCGGCACAAGGACCCACGAAAACGAGTATATAAACCATGAAAGCAAACGAGTCACAAATCCTTTCCCACTCTATTTTTGTAAATAAAATACATTTATTGAGCAACTTTTTAAGTTGGAATGTGAATTAAGGTAGCTCTTATCCCACAGAATTGGACATTTTATGATAATCAGCACAACCCACTAATCAGTCTTGGGGGCCAACCACTGCCTTTGAGTCATTTTATTGCCCTGAAAATTTTCAAAAACTTCATTATCATTTAGGCTCCCAGCCTATAGGGCGTGGGCACTAAGGCCAGTCAGCCTTTCCTGAGGAGGGAGAGGAAACAAACGGGGCAAGGAGTGGAGAGGCTCTGAGTGGCTCCTGTGAAAAGTCGGGTGAATAGACAGACGCCAGGGAAAGACCTGGGAGGGAGAGGCGGCCCTGCTCTGCAGTCAGAGGCAGGCTCGGAAAGGCAAGCAGCAAGCAGGGGAAAGAAAGAGAGCCATCTGTGTTGCCCCACTGCTTAGAGCCTGTTCTGGAAGGATCCTCCGGGTGATGCCAGACGGGTCCGACCAACCGTTTTCTGGGTCTCCCACCAGATCTCCTAAAACTCCTGCCGTCCAGAGGGGTCGGAATCTTGCTGCCCCCGGGTAACATCACACCGAATTCCGACCGTGCTGCCCAGGTGGGCATTCTGCAGGGACCCCTTAAGAGTAGGCGATGTTGGCAGACATCTAAGAAAATCAGTTGTATGATTTATATGACTTTGAACAATGTTGTATTATGGGTGACAGCTCTTTCTCATTTGACTTTCTTCTAAACCTTTTAAAGAAAAGGTGACTTGTCTATTGCATTAAAATCTACCTCGATGAAGCGCAATTAATGAGAATAAAACCATAGAAACCACTGGGCAGTGGGGTGGAGCGCCCCTGGGCCCTCGGGCTGCCCCTGGGCCCTCAATGCCTCACCCCGGGGAGGAAGGGACCCTGGAGGCCCAGGGTCAGCTGGACGACCCTGGAACCAAGTCTCCGAGCAGGTGTTAAGAGCATCGCTGTGCAGGCAATGTCTCAGCAAACCTTCCGTGGCTGCTCAGCCAGACACAGGCCTACAAGCTCACCATCGGTGAGTGTGAAACAGGCCACATCTGGCGTCCCCAGATCCCAGTTTATCCCTGAGTGACTCAGAAAGGGCACGGGTCCCCCTGCCAGCGGTTTCAGCGTGTCCCGAGTTGCACAGACCCAGCTGTCGGGACACGCTCACTTCTGGGAATGAGTGCCCACCACACCCGGCCACAGACCACCAAGTCCTGCCCGAGTGGGTGCAGCCGAGCCCCTGGACCTCTGTTCCTGCCCGTGGGTGGGCCAGCAGCAACTGAGACGCAGCACCATGGTGCTGCTCCCAGACCCCAGCCCACCAACATGGTACTCCAAATGCAGACATTTGAATGATAAACACTTTGCCCTTGAAAACTCATTTATTTTTAATGACTCTGGGAAAAGTGCTGCTGCTTATTTTCAATAAAAAAATAAGAATGGATAATATGATGTCATTAATAATGATATTGAGTAATAGCGGGTAACAGAGAGAAAAAACAAGGAAAACGCTATAGAAGCCATTTCATTTTTGAAGGGAATTTAATTGAATTCCTTAAATCTAAGATTCAAAGAGTTTGGGTACCAGTCACCTTTTCTCAGATAATCAATCCCATCATCTCAAAATGTTCCGATAAGAAACTACTTTTCCTCACGCGAAACTTTTACTATTTATTTATCACACCAAACCACTTATCTTTACTAAAAACAGGTTTTTTTTGGTTGATTTTCTAGAACTAGAACTGCTGGAACCCATTCATCACAATGCATGTCATATGGAGATTTCCTTCCCCGAGACTTTCTCAATGGCCCCTGTGTGGAGACCCAACCCTGCCTGGGGACGCCCCAGCACGCTCCCACTCCAGCCCTCCAGCAGCAGCCGGGGCGGCCTCACTTCCAGGCCGGCTTGCCCAAACCAGAGCACGGTGGACGGCATCTCCCCCCTCACCGGGACATGATCATCACTTCCTTCCAGAACACGCGAAGGTGGAGGAGGACACAGTGTCAGGAAGCGGTCTCTGGAAACTCTCCTGCAAACATGATACACCATTATTACAATCATAAAGAGAAACTCACTCCTCTAGAGCTGGTTCCATAGCCCGTCTTCTCCTGGAACGATCATTCATTCAAGTCCAGGGCCCCTGTCCCTCTAAGCTGTGGATGTAAGTATCCCACATTTGTCACTTCCAACTCAATTCCTAAAGACTTCATAAACCAGCGTCTTTACTAGTTATGCTGCAGACCATGCACATCTGAATTTTGCTATTAACAACTCAGGGCCGAACTGCTACAATTTTGAGAGTGAAAGGCATCATGCAGGGATCTGAGACAAGAAGAGGCTTCCCGAGCAAACCGGAGCTTGTGTCCCCACTGACTCTCCATACGGATAAAACAATTTCACTGCATATATGGTTTTAGACTAAAGAGACGAAGCTGATAGATGCTGTGGCTTATTTTGTTTTCTTCCCCTTGCTGGACATTCGTGGTGCCTGTGTTTCCAGAAGATGGGAATTTATCCTCCGGTGACAGCACTGGTTTTCTCTCCAGTCATTTTTACTCCCGTGTGAGTTAGCCCTGCCTGAATGACGCCACTTTCTATTTCGCTGTGCCAATACCTCTTTGTCTATTTTTTCGACTGACGGAGAAATGTTTTACTCTAGGTGTTTTGGGAATCATGTCATTTCCACTGGGCCTGGTATCATTTATTTAAAAATAAAATCCGGAGCTGCTATTTTGAGATCTCATGGCATGGTGTTGAATATACTCATCGCTCGTTTGTTTTGATGGAAGCATCCTTGAACCAGGCTTCTGGGCTATGACACATCTGCTGGAAGCTTCCTGTTCCAGGCAAAAGTCAGTCGGAGGGGAGCGGAGGCCAGGGGAGAGCTGTCCGGACCGTGCGACGCGGGGAGGGCCTTCCAGGCTGCGGACTTTCCACGGGGTAAAGGGCTGGAGTGCAGCAGAAACCCCTTCAGTAAAGGTCTGTGCAGAAAGACAAATAAGGTGATGAGAATTTTACTTCAAACTCCAAATGGCGATAGACTTGGGGAGGGCTGAGCAGGTGTGGGAATGAACCGAGGCGGCAGTTTCACCCACAGCACCGGCAGAGGGAAGCCCAGGCCCTCCCGCTACCTGGCAAACTGCCCCCCCGCCGCCCCCCATACTCACAAGGGAAGAAATATAACAGGGAAACAGGAACAAACGGAGGTCTCACCCCGGGGGAAAAACACACGCAAACAGCAGGGCTTGTTTCTCTGCAAACTAAAGCCCTCATCCAGGTTTGTTTTTTAACCTCTCTCAATAAAACAGGAAAGTTGTTCAGAAAAGCGGTATTTTTAAATTAAAAAAAAAAGTTGGAAAAACGTGATAACTTAGCAAGAAATTGTTCTATAAAACTGAATTCAAAAATCCAGATTCAAATTTAATAGATAATACAATTTTTAAATGACTCATACACACACACCCCTGAGAATAGCACCCTCCCTCGTCAAAAGACTAGATAAGAATAAACCAAAATCTTCATTCTACTCTCGCATTGATGGCACAGTCATGGATCTGGGAGGGTTTTACATTTTTCAGAACTTTCCACAAACGCTTTCTTCTTGAGCACAGCACATGTTACTTTATGATAATTTGTTACAAAAAAAGAAAAATAATAACAGCAGCTATAAGACGAATAGTTTGCCGAAAGCATTTTAAACAAAAAGCATGAGCAAGGGCACCTGGGCATTTTCTCCTCGCCACCTCTGTCCACACTGGACGACAGGCTGGACTGGATGCTGGCTGGACACCGTCCACCAGGACCGGTGGTCCCAGCCTCAGTCTCCTCTTCCTGCCAGCTCAGTGGACATGCATGACCTTAAACACACACACGAAGTCCTCATCCGAAGGCGGGACATCTGTCAAAACAGTCTCTGCACCCTGAGTGCCCTGTGCTAGGATTCGGTCCCCCTGCACTGCACCTTCTCCTGTCCCCAGGGAGGTCATCTGTCATCCCTCATGCTGACTTCATTTTTTGCCCTTGGAGATGCTGAGACTTTTGAAAGCTCTAGGCGGCAGGGGGTGGAAGGGTCCCTCTCTCCAGCCCTGGCCCCCAAGTCTGTTTTCGTGATAGACAGGGCCAGAAGGAAGGCTGCATTGACAAAGGCGGCTCCTTTGTCAAAGGAGAGAAAAGCCACAAGAATGTCCCTTTGCAAACCTCCCTGGTCTCCTGGGTCAATGAATCTCACTAGTATGTGCAGGTTGGTGACCTCTGAACTCTGCAGGTTTGGAGGCCTGGGGGTCTTGGAAGAGGATGTCATTGACGATAAAGGGCCCCTAGTCCTGAACTCTCCCCGGTCTCTCCGTCTCAAAAGCCACTGGTTCTAGTCACTGAAGTGAAATGACGGGGCGCACTGGGGAGCAAGCCGCGTGCCCAGACTTCAAAGAGAAGTAACTGCAGGCTCATGCGCCAGCATTCCCCGCCAGAGGGAGGAGCTGCAGTCGACGTCTCAGAAAGGGCCCCGCGCAACTTCCAGCGGCTCCACTGGCCGCGTGAAGACACACGGACGTCCCTCGCAACCGCTCTATGTCGCGCCATCCTCTGTGCCTGGAATCCGACGCCCATCACGTGCCCCTGCCGCCGGAGTGGCGGCGCCCGGCGCTCAGCCTGCCCACGAGAACCGGTCTGTGTAAACTGTGCTCATCTGCGTCCACGGAGAAACATCTGCACCAGGACCCTCGACAGGGACTGAGCCCTGGGGCCCCAAGGAATGGAAAGGAAAGTGCAGGGCCCGGCCTTGTTGGGTCCTGTCGTAACTCACGCCACAACAGCCCCAGTTATTTGCCATGGACTTGGGTTCGTCTTTAAAAGGGGACGATGGTCAGGAAGAGACATTGATGTGTCAGAGGTGATGGGTATGTGTCACCTTGGACGGCACCCGTCCCTGTGTGGCCTCCTTACTTATGAACACACGTCCATTCCTGGGGTGAAACATCTCATCACGTATTGCTGGAGTTCTCTTTCACTTTGCTTTGGATTTGTTGCCATTATTTTCAAACAGGAAAACAGGTATTTCATGAAACCGAGGAGGCTGGCCACAGGGGATGTGGCCGCACTGAGACGCTGCGCCCTGCGTGAGCTCAGACTCACCGCAGAGCCAAGTCTGGGGTCACACAGACATCAACCACGAAAGCCCTGAGCCCTCGGGGTCACTAGACAAGCTGAAGTCCAGTGATGATGCAGTACAGGCGACGGGGACATGCGGGCCACAACTGGCAGAGTCTTGGGCGCGTGTGTCTGCTTCACTGCCCTGCGGGGGTCCCTGGACCAGCCTCTGCAGATGTGCCCTCAGACGGAGTCCACGGGTGCAGCGAACGGGCAGGGCTGCCCCGTGCTCCCAGTCAGGCACAGCAGGTCCGGAAAACGCATGTGCGCCTGGGGCTGGGAATGGGGGCTGCTCACCGACTTCTGCCCTGAGCCCCAGACAGCGGACCTTCCCCGTCAGCCACCCTGTTCAGTGCTGTCTCCTGGGAGCTGAGATGCCCATGGCCTGTCCTGCCCCTTCCCAGAAGGCCCAGTGGCACTCAGGTGACCCTGAGCAGGTGCTGGCCTTGGGGACGCCTTGCCTCTGTGCCCCAGAGCACGCAGGCCTGGGAGCCCCACCCCACATCCAGCCGCAGGCTCCCCTGGGGGTGGTGTTCAAGTCTCTCACAGGCCTGCACAGCAATGTGGGGCGAGCACCTTCGAGTCATCGTGAGCCCAGGTGTGGGCCTCAAGTGGGAGAGAGGACAGCCACAGCCTGGGCTCCATCCACCTGCATACTCAGCTGGGGTCCCCCAGAGGCCCTTCCAGCCCCCTGACTTCACAAACCAGGAGGTTCTGCCCACCTGGCCAGCGTGGATGGCAGGGTGGACAGGGCAGAGGGCCCGGGGCTGTGATCCCTGCAGCAGCTGCCTTGAACAGTCAGACGTCCTGTTGAATGCTGTCACCCTTGGACCCACAGCCGGCACAGCTGTCCCACAGACTGCCGTCCAGCTCAGAGGCTGGCTCAGGCCTCCGTCTGGAAACACCCAGAAGTAAGACACCATGGAGGTACCCAAACTGACTGCCGTGTGGGAGCCAGCAGGGACCTATTCGTGGAGTCGGGGTCCTGGGAGGGGGAATGAAGCTAAATCAGCGCCCCTCCACTCCCCTCCGCTCCCCTCCACACCCCACGGCACCCTCCACTCTCCTCCATGCTCCACGGCGCCCCTCCGCTCCCCTCCACACCTGGGGCGCCCCTCTGCTCCCCTCCACGCCCAGGGCGCCCCTCCGCTCCCCTCACGCCCCGGGGCACCCCTCTGCTCCCCTCCACGCCCCTTGGTGCCCCT